>CAUYON010044257.1:0-76663 GCA_963573935.1 Arctocebus calabarensis
GTGGGCGCCTGTATCCCTGCTACTTGGGAGGCGGAGGCAAGAGACTCGCTTGAGCCCAGGAATTGGAGGTTGCTGTGAGCTGTGATGCCATAGCACTCTATCCAGGGTGACAGCTTGAGGCTCCGTCTCAAAAAAAAAAAAGAAAAGTGGTTGGAGCCAAGACCATGGCTCTCATTCTGGGGCAGCACAGTCTCCTCTCCACAATCCCCCTACAGAAGCAGGTACATTTTAATTTCACCCCTTAAATCAAGCTCTATGTGCAGCCCCCTTCCTTGGATCTAAGCCTTACGACTTCACAAAGACGGCAGGTACTCAACTTGACCGAGTTAAGAAGGAGAGAAACGCAGGAATCTGTTGGCGTCTTAACTTCCCACCTTGGGTTTTGGCCAGGAGATGAGGGGACTGTGTCAGACAGGTGTGGGGGAGCCTGAAGAAAGAGGAGCTCCCTGATCTCAACCCCATGCAAGACTCTAGACCCTTCTCTCTGGCTGCCTTGACTACATGGAAGTGAACGTGGAGAAGCAAGTTGACGAGTCCCAGGGTGACTAGCTCCAGTGTGTGAAGAATGTGACCTAGCAGTTCCTGAGGCCTTGCAAAGTGGGGTTCGGAAGGTGGCTACATTGAAATCTAGCACTGTCTCGCTGGGGGCAGGTGGCAGTGAGGGCAGTGTGGCCTTTACAGAACCCAGGGAGGAAGGAGGATTGCTCAGGACACAGGATGGAGGAGGTAGCAGCCGCCCAGGGGTGGGCGTGGGCGGGTGTTGGCTCAAAGAGGCCCAAAGCTAAGGAAAGAGTGAGTTAGGGGTCAAGGTCTGGATAAGCTGAGCCAGGACGAGCTTCGGGAACAAGGACACCTTCCCTCCAGACCACAGTTCAGACCACCTGCACTCACCTATCCCCAAGCACCTGGAGGTCATCTAGGCAGAGTAGACACACAAATAGGAGACCCTACTAAACCAAAGGTCGAGCATTACCTAGAACTGTTTGGATGGCTGGACTTCACTCTTTAGTAAAGACAGTTTTAAAAAGTTTTCTTCTTTGGCTCAGCGCCTGTGGCTCAACGGGCTAAGGCTCCAGCCACGTACACCTGAGCTGGCGGCTTCAAATCCAGCCCGGGACCATCAAACAACAATGACAGCTGCAACCAAAAAAAAATGGCCAGGCATTGTGGTGAGCGCCTGTAGTCCCAGCTACTTGGGAGGCAGAGGTAAGAGACTCGCTTGAGCCCAGGAATTGGAGGTTGCTTTGAGCTGTGATGCCACAGCACTCTATCCAGGGTGACAGCTTGAGGCTCTGTCTCAAAAAAAAATTTTTTTTTCTTCTTTAATATAACATTTAAAGGCTCTGCAAATTTTCCCATAAAGGGTCAAATTGTAAATATCTTAAGTTTTCCAGCCCTTATAGTCTCTGTTGCAAATACTCAGCTGTGCTATGGTACAAAACCAGTCACAGACATCTGTAGATGAGTGAACGGGTTCTCCTAACGTTTACTGGCACTGAAGTTTGAATTCATGATTATGTTCATGTGTCATGAACTATTCTTCTTTTGATTTTTTCCAACCATTTCAAAATGTAAAAAACACTCTGAGCTTGCAGGTTCCACAAAAACAGGCCCCAGGGTGGATTGGCCCAGCGGGCCATAATTCGCTGTTCCCTGTATAATTGACTCATACAAAAAAAGTATACATCAGATACGTTACAAACCATAAGAATAAATCAAAACTTGTGAACCCAGTACACAGTTTGAACCCCCAAACATTGTTAATACCACCGACTCTTTGCCTCCCATCACTCTGCCACCCCCACCACCCTGCCCCAAGGGGAACATAATTTCCAATTTTGTGTCTTGGGTTCAGCTTTTTTAAAAATATAGTTTTATCAGATGTGTATGCATCCCTGAGCAATATTTGTCAAATTTCGCTTCTGTGAGGACTTTATAAAGAGAGTATCAAGTTGTATGTAATTCAAGGGACTGGCTTTTTAGACTTAATGTTATATTTCAAAGATGTATCTGTGTGGTTTCCTGCAGGAGTGGTTCATTCATTCTCACTAGACAAAGTTTCTAAGGTAAGAGTTAGTTTCTTTCCATGGTGCCGCCTCATAAGGAACCAGTTAATTAGACAATAAATAAATAGGACGTTTCTATCCACCGCACTGATGGTCTATCCTCCCGTCCCCTGCATGCACCTGTGTTGTTTTCTCTTTGCTTTTCTTTCCCCTGTAGGAATGTGGTCGCGCATAGTCTCCTCCAAACCTCTAACCTCAATATTGTCACTACAGACATTTTATTTTATTTTATTTTATTTTATTTTATTTTTTATTAAATCATAGCTGTGTACATTAATACAATCTTGGGGTACAATGTGCTGGTTTTATATACAATTTGAAATATTTGCACCAAACTGGTTAACATAGCCTTCATGGCAATTTCTTAGTTATTGTGTTCAGACATTTATATTCTGCATTCAGTAAGTTTCACCTGTACCCTTCTAAGATGCACTGTAGGTGTGGTCCCATTAATTACCCTCCCTCCACCCATCCTTCCCTCTCCCCTCCGCTCCCCTCCCTTGACCCTTTCCCCATATTCTTGTGCTATAATTGGGCTATAGCTTTCATATGAAAGAAATAACCAAAATTAGAGCAGAAGTAAATGACATTGAAAACAAAAGAAATTATACAACAAATCAATAAATCAAAAGTTGGTTTTTTGAAAAGGTCAATAAAATAGATAAACCTTTGGCTAACCTAACCAGGAAAAAAAGAGTAAAATCTCTAATTTCATCAATCAGAAATGGTAAGGACAAAATAACTACAGACATTGTAGATGGGATCGTTCTTTGTTGTAGGGGACCGTCCTGAGCTTTGGAGGATGTTGGGAACATCCTTGGCCTTGGCACACCGGATGCCAGGAGCACCCCCTGTCCAGCTGTGACAGCCAAAAATGTCCCCAGATAGAGCCCTGAGGGCAGAATGCCCCAGGTGAGACCTTGCTCTACATATACCAACTTGTTTGAAGTGTGAGCAACAGCAGAGATGACATTCAGTGACTGTGTATTCGCTGGTCTAACTCCCCACAGAGAAGACCTGATGGGCCCTGCTCAAATCAGTGAGTCAGCAACGGCCACGGAAAGAGGGTCATATGGTGTTAATGCAACCTGTGGGGCTCACTGAGAGGCAGTTCTCAGCAATCGGGATCCTGGGCAAGGTAGATCACCCCGGAGGGGCACATTACATTGGTTTATTTTATCAGTAAGTATCCAACCTCAGACTTCACAGAGGGAAATGCTGCAACCCTTTGATTAGTAGAATAGCCTGTGCTCCTAAGTGCCAGCATCAAGAGGAGAGAGTGGGGAGATGGTGCTCTGCACCCCTCTCTTTCTGTATTTCCAAATCTATGAAATGTGAAAAACAGTTCCTGGCTTTTCCCTCACTTGGCCGTGGAGGAGCGTTGGGGCTGAGGGGGAGGTTATAGCTGTGAAGGCTCCAATTTGTCACTGAAAGGATGTAGATCTGGCAGCCAACAAGTATTTAGTGAGCAATTGGATGTCTTATCCAGAAGAGTTTGTAATGCTTGAAAAGCCAAAAATCTGGTCCATGCCTTCAAGGAGAATGCAATCTAATTGAAGAGACAAGATATTCCCTCATATGGTGAATACAGAACAAACAGTTCAGTGATGGTAGAGACCAAACATGGCAAGCACGTGGCACACGTACTACAACGCCTCATTCCTGGACCTGCGGCAGGCATTAGTAATCAATGAAGCTAACGTGATGAATCTGGATTCAACCTGAGAATATTCATCATAGTGATTCAGACATCTACTCTTAATTTCTCAAAATTGATAGATACTGACTCCTAGATCCATGCAGGTTCAGTGATTTTAATTAATTAATTTATCTAATCAATGAATATTACTAATGGCCTATTATGTGCCAAGTACAGAGCCAGGCAAAGTGGTAAACACCACAGGAAGACTGTTGTTTGTGGCTCAGTGTCAAGTCAGGGAATCAGAGAACAGGAAAACAACAACATACTGGTAAAAACACTAATATGTGGAAAATACAGGGCCCTGTGTCTGCACAGAGGAGCAACACAACACATTTGGGAATCAGGGAGGACTCTGAGCTGATACCTGAAGGTTGAATAAGAGTTAACCAAATAAAGGGGAAAGCATATCCTTGAGGAACATTTTAGTTGCAATTGACAGACACTTAGGTCCTTAAACAAATAGGACTCGTAACTGAAATATATTGCCTCGTATAACTAGAAAACTCCAGTTAGTTTCAGGTATGGCTGGATCCAGGCACTCAAGTGATGTCATTAGGAATCTGTCTCTATCTCTTGGATCACATTCCTCTCTGCAGCTTCATTTGAAAGCAGGCTATGCACCCATGGTGGCAAAGAGGTCCCTGAGCACTTCCAGCCTAACTTCCCATCCGCTCAAAACTCCAATGGAAGAGAACCTTACATAAGTGCCAGCAAAATCCCGAGGCTGACTCTAGTTTGCTCAGCCACGGTCCTGTTCTACCTCTGGAGCCTGGTCACATCTACCCAAATTATGTGTACAGAGTGGATCCCTAAGGAGACTGACATGCTTTTACCAGGAGAAGAGGGGATCATTCAGGGCCAGCAAAAACAACAAATGAAAAGACCCCAATCTCTGCTCTGAAAAAGGAAGGACCAGAGAGTTCTAGGCAGAGGCCCTGAAGACCAAAGAGAACCTGTGATACATCAGGGGGAATGTTCAGGATACTAAATGCCCCATCTGTCTGGATGTGGAGGGGAAGAGGTGAATCCAGGAGGCTAGCAGGAGGCAGGCTGGTCAGGGCCTCTTAACCACATCAGAGATTATCCTTTATCCCAAGGGCAGTGAGAAGCCATCTCAGGGTTTCAAAGACCCTGAAGATTCTGAATTGCCTTCATCTGTGGGCAGCGAGGGAAGAGCATTACTTTTCAAGATTAGATCTTGAAAAATACTCCTGTTAAGTCAAACCTTGCACTTTGGCAATCACAGTTGCCATTGTCACCCATTTGGCTTACACATGCTCCTCCCATTAGCATAATGGGGATGATTTTCCAGGACACGAAGGCCTTGGAGTTATCACATTCTTTGCTGCAATTCAGTCAAGTGATTTCATTCCTCAGTCGAAAGAAGTGATTACTTGTGCCACGGAACTCCAGGCCCTACGATTTTACAAAATGGGCTTCTCATAGCACATACCAACCTTCAGCCTCAGGCACGGGGCATCTAGAAAATGGGCAGGGTCAACCCTCAGCAGCCTCAGCCCTCACCCAACAGGCAGGCCTCAGCCGTCCTCCAAGAGAGGGGGAATCCCACTGGAAGGAACTTTTTGGGGCAAGCCCCAGTTTCCCTCGTAAATCAACGTCTGTAAGTCTGTTTCTATGTGCAGTTAAGTTATACAAAAGTACAACTGAATTTGTCCCCGGTTTTCCCATCAGGGATAATATAAAGTAGGGGCAGAAATCGATTGCATTCTGAGTCCGCTTGTGATGTCGGGGAATTAGGGCTCTGGCAGGCCGGTCATGTGTGACACGTGTTCAGGGGTGGCTGGGGGGAGATGTAGGGTTTTCACACAGCCTCCTTGGGGGAGAAATGTTTTCTTTTACCAGGAGTGCAGTTTTCAGAAACAGGCTTCTGGGCCTCCGAAGGGGCTTTCACCTTTCACAGGATAAAGGTCTCACTTTGCTCATACAGACTTTCTAGCAATGGACATGCTCATAATATTCAAGAAAAGGTAATAGAAACCCTTGCCTTTCATCAAGAGTCATAAAGGCCGGCAGTTAAGAGCAGAGACCTTGGAGCCGGACTGCCAGATCATTCACAAGTTGGGGGACATGGCAAGGATCACTTAACTCTCTGGGCCTCGATTTTCTAATCTGTACAATGGAGTCTTTGGTTGTACCTACTTTGTTAAATATGTTAATATCTACAGAGGCCTTTGAACAGTGCCTGGCTTTCAGAAAGCACTATTTATGCATTAGCTGTTCCTTGTGAGCACTTCTGTGCCAGGGCATGGTGCTTATTTCTTAACAAGCATGATTGCATTTCGCCTTTAAAAAATAAATAAAGAGGAAAATGTTGCAGATTGGCCAAGGTAGATTCACGCTGATGGGGCTGTTAGAGGAGGGGCTTTCACTTTCATGACCTCTTCCAAAGTGCTGGCAGACCTCTAAAATAAGCTCTTGCAGGCGTATGTTGCAATATTTGCAACAGTAAGACCTATTTCTATCCTTGTGTTTTTTGAGACAGAATCTCAAGCCATCACCCTGGGTAGACTGCCACAGTGTCACAGCTTACAGCAAACTCAAACTCTTGGACTTAAGGAATCCTGTTGCCTCAGCCTCCCAAGTAGCTGGGACTACAGGCACCGGCCACAATGCCCGGCTATTTTGTTTGGTTATAGTTGTTATTGTCATTTGGCAGCCCCAGGCTGGATTGGAACCTGCCAGCGCCAGTGTATGTGGCTGGCTCCTTAGCCACTTGAGCTACAGGTGCTGAGCCTCTGTCCTTATTCTTAAAAGAGATCCCCAAATATATAAGCTTTAGGCCTCACAAAATGGCTCCACTCCTGGAGGAAAGGATTCTTATTCCCTTTTTGCAGATGAGAAAACAGGCTCAGAGAAGTGAGGTGACCTGTCCTAGGTCACACAGCTAGAGAGGAGCAGAGCCAAGATTCCATCTCAAGTCTGCAGGTCTGCTGGGCACCCACTGCATGCCCCTCCTTGCCTCAAGGTGTGGACAAACTCAGCAGCAGATCAGCTGGGACTTATCTCCTCTTGCCTTTCTTACCCAGGGCTGGCACAGGTGGCTATCACAGAGCTTGTCCCATAGGAGGCACACAAATAAACATGTCCTAGATGAATGAATGATTTTCTAACCTCCCCCTCCATATCCAACCCAAGAAATCTACAACTTCTCTTTTCCCATTGGATGTATCTTAAGGACTTCAGGGGGGTTGTTACTCAGGTGAAACCTGACTCTGACCTGGGAGGGGGCATGGGAGTGACCCCAGGTAGGACAACTCAGAGTCCCCTTGCTGGAAGTTGAGCTCAGAGTGACCAAAAGACTGATAGCAGATGAGCTTCTTCCTCGGTTCTGTCTGTTTCTCTCCTTGTTTCTGCAGTTTTCCTGACAATTCCATGAGTCCTGACATCCTTGCTAAGAAATCTCCTTTACTCATGATCGCTGAGATGGGGTGCTGGGGCTCACCATCAAGAACATCAGCCGAGTGACCCATAGCCCTCCAGAACAGTCGATGGCCCTCCCGAACAGTCAATTGTCCTCCAGAACAGTCAACAGCCCTCCAGAACAGTCGACAGCCCTCCAGAACAGTCAACAGCCCTCCAGAACAGTCGACAACCCTCCAGAACAGTCAACAGCCCTCCAGACAGTCGACAGCCCTCCAGAACAGTCAACGGCCCTCCAGAACAGTTGACCACATATCTGTGAAAGTTATGATTTAGACATTTGGGATGGGGGATTAAAGTGATCTTAAATATTCTGCAACCCAACCACCTTTTGAGGATTGACCATCTCCCTTAACATCCTCCCACCAAATGGTTTAAAACCTTTCAAGGGAATTCATTGCATCTTCGAATAATTCTCTTAGAATGTGTCCCCTCATATTAGAGTAAAAAATCTATATTCCTCCCTCTTGCTCTCTTTTTTCTTCCTCCATTTCTTCCTTCTGAGTTTCCTCCAAGTGTTCATCCTTCTCTTCTTTCTCTTGGGAAAAGATTCACTTGTCTACCCACCACACAAGTGCTGGGTGAGCCCATGCAACAGATAAATGTTACAAAGTCCTTGATTTAAACACACACCTCCCTGAAGACACAATTCTGTCTCCAGATATTTACCAAAAGAAATGAAAACATGTTGGTGCAAAGGTTCACCCATGAAGTACGTAACAGGCAAAAAGTAGAGCAGCCCAGCTGTCCATCAGCTGGTGAAGAGACAAATGACAAGTGGCACAGTAGCCCCTCTATCTTCAGGGGATACGTTCCAAGGCCCCCACTGGATTCCTGAAAT
Source organism: Arctocebus calabarensis (assembly GCA_963573935.1). Classification (NCBI taxonomy): domain Eukaryota; kingdom Metazoa; phylum Chordata; class Mammalia; order Primates; family Lorisidae; genus Arctocebus; species Arctocebus calabarensis. The sequence goes on from CAUYON010044257.1 coordinate 8,051, forward strand.
CAGATCATACTGAATTCTATGTGCACCGTGCTTTTTCCTGAACATACATACCTATGATAAAGTTTAGTGTGTAAGTTAGGCGCCGTAAGAGATTCATGACAATAATGAATAACAAAATAGAATCATTACAATATACAGTTAATGTTTTCACAGAGAGAAGAGTCATTTTTACCGCAGATCTTAGCAATCCAAGCATATGAATTTTTTTTTTTGGTCCTTATGAAGCAGAGAACTTTCTCTTTTCACTTAAAGAAAGCACTGTACAGCTTCTTTTTGGCATATCTGAATTGCCAATCACTACTTTTGAATGTGGGCCCATTATGAAGTCAAATAAGGGTGATCTGAACACTAGCAATAAGATACTGCAATAGTCAGTCTGATCATCGAGAGGATGGCTAAAGGACTAACAGATGGGGAGCATCTGCAAGTGGATATGATGGACAAAAGGATGGTCCCTTTGTCCTGGGCAGCACAGAGCAGGATGGCACAAACTTATACCATGCTACTCAGAATGCTGCACAATTGAAGACTTAGGAATTGTCCTGCATAGCCCAGGGTATCACAACTAAAGCAAACAGACCACCTTCAGAATGGGAGATGATATTTGCATGCTGTGAATCTGACAAATGGCTGATAACTACAGAGGACTCAAATTAATCAACCAAAAAAGAGCAAACAACCCCACTTACAAGTAGGCAAGAGACTTGAACAGAAACTTCTCTGAAGAGACAGGCGAATGGCCAACAAACACATGAAAAAGGCTCATCCTCCTACTCATCAGAGAAATGCAAATCAAAACCACGCTGAGATATCACTAAACTCTAGTGAGATTAGCTCTATCACAAAATCCCAAATCTGCAGATGCTGGAGCGTGGGTGTGGAGAGAAGGGAACACTTTTGCGCTGATGGTGGGATTGTAAACTAATACAACCTCTATGGAAAGAAGTATGGAAATTTTTCAAAGAACTAAAAGTCAACCTTCCATGTGTTCTCACAATCCTGTTGCTAGGTTTCTACCCCGAAGGAAAAAAATTCATTTCACCACAAGGACCTTTGCAATGGAAAGTTTATGGCAGCTCAATTCATAATTGCTGAGATGTGGAAGCAATTCAAGTGCCCATCAACTCATGAATAGGTTAACACACTGTGGTATATGTATACGGTGGAGTACTATTCAGCCATAAGAAGAGATGGAGACTTTACATCTTTTGTGTTTACCTGGATGGAGTTGAATCACACTCTTCTCAGTCAAGTATCTCCGGAATGAGAAAAAAAGTATCCAATGTACTCGATACTAACATGGTAGAAAAAACACAAAATAGTCTACCAAGGAGGAGGGGAATGGGGAGGAGGGAGGATGATTGGCAAAAAGAGGGAGGGCAATTGGTGGGATCTTGCCTAATATGCACAGCGGTGTTCAGCATGACTGGGTGAAGGGCCAACTGCAACTTGAACTTTACCTTAGACATGAAACCAATGTAACCTAAACATTTGTGTCTTCATATTAATCTGAAATTAAAAAAAAAAAACTTGGGCAGTGCCTGTGGCTCAAAGGAGTAGGGTACCAGCCCCATATACTGGAAGTGTTGGGTTCAAACCCAGCCCTGGCCCAAAACTGCAAAATAAATAAATAAATAAGTAAATAAAAATAATAATAATAATAAACTTACAAATTGTTTGTTTCTGGAATTTTCCATCTAATATTTTCAGACCAACATTGACTCCAAGAAACTGAAGCCTCAGACAGCTAGGGGTGGGGGCAGGAGCTACTATATATCCACACCACAGAACACCACTTAGCAATTGAAAGGAAAGACCCTCTAGTCCACACAATAATATGGATAAACCTCAAAAGCATTCTGTCTCAAAGACACACAAGAGTAGAGATCGTTTGATTCTATTTATGTGATGCTCTAGAAAAGACATCTATTCTGTAGTGACAAAGACCATGGGGTCTGGGGACCAGAAATGGGGGTGAGAATTGGCTGGATGGGGCACAAAGGATCCTTCTGGGTGGAGGTGAATGTTTCTTATCTTGATTATGGTGGTGGTTATGCAGATGCAGGCAATTGCCAAAACTTATCCAACCGCAACTTTTTTATTTATTTATTTATTTTATTTTTGTTAGCCCTTGGTAGAGTGCTGTAGCATCACAGCTAACAGCAACCTCCAACTCTTGGGCTTAGGCGATTCTTTTGCCTCGGTCTCCTGAGTAGCTGGGACTACAGGCGCCCGCCACAATACCTGGCTATTTTTTTGTTGCAGTTTGGCCGGGGCCGGGTTCCAACCTGTCATCCTCAGTATATGGGGCCAGTGCCCTACTCACTGAGTCACAGGGGCCACTCCCAACTGCAACTTATCATGTGTGCATTTTATCATATGTAAATTATACCTCGTTAAATGTGATTTGTTAAAATAATCACCTACCTTGAGAAGCTTTCATCTTGATTATCTGAGCATAATTCAATGATCTGAAAAGCCCTTATAGTTTTAAAGGAAAGAGTTTAAAGTTTGGATTTTTTTAAACCTCAAGATTACCTTTAAACTCTAAAGTTATCAAATCAAATAAAATAGTATAGGACAGGACATGATGGCTCATATCTGTAATCCTAGAATTGGAGACTGAGGCAGGAAGATCCCTTGAGTTCAGGAGTTCAATACCAGCCTGAGCAAGAGTGAGACTCCATCTTTAAAACATAGAAAAAGTTAGCCAGGCATTGTGGTAGGTGTCTGTAGTCCGTCCCAGCTACTCAAAAGGCTGAGGCAGGAGGATTGCTAGAGCCCAGGAGTTGGAGGTTGCTGTGAACTAGGCTGGTATGACCGCACTCTAGCCTGGGGCAACAGAGTGAGACTCTGCCTCAAAAATAAAAATATGAAAATTAAAATAGTGTAAATTAATTTATTTATCTGTACTAAGTATTCACGAACATGTAAAGCAGCAGCAGTTGTCATAAGCCACCGGGGGGGGGGGGGGACACCAATCTGTCATTATCTAGTATCCACAACCCAGCAGTTCCATCACTAGTTTTGTGTCCCACGATACTCTCACGAGGGTGTTCATTGCAGCATTGCTTATGACAGTGAAAGACTGGAAGTTAGGGGAGACTCTGAATGTCCAAGAGAATGGAAAAAGTATATATTGTCATACGCATGTGAACATTATATGGCAGAGAGAAAGGGCCTTGTATCAAGAGACACGTCTCAAATTCATAGTGTTCAGAAAGATACATATATACCATTTGTAAGAATATATGTATTCTTATTGCACATTTTGTATAGCTGCTTATGGAAGTAATAAAATTATGCAAACAAGAATGGAAATAAGGAATTACCAGTGCAAAAACTACATTATGGGATGTCGTGGTTAGGAAAGGGGACTTTGAAACCAGACAGATCTTGATTTGAATCCTGAGTTGGCTCTTCTCTATTATATGACATTAGCCAAGTCACTCAACTTCTCTGAGCTTTAGTTTTCCTATATTAAAAATAGGGCCAATAAGAGCAGAGAGAGGGAAGGAGTGAGGGGGGGTGGGGTCTTGGTGTGTGACACACCTTTTGGGGGCAAAACACGATCGTAAGAGGGACTTTACCTAACAAATGCAATCAGTGTAACCTGGTTTCTTGTACCCTCAAAGAACCCCCAACAATAAAAAAAATAGGGCCAATAATGGTATCATCTTCCTAGGAATTTTGTGAGCATGAAATGAAATGATATGTTAAACACTGGCTAAATCAACAGTGTATTTACAATAAGGCTTATGTGGACAGGTCACATAAAGAGGTAACAATAAAACCGCAGTCTCAGGACTCTCTTAAATAAACATTTTTCCAATTAAAAAAGTAACTTGGTACCTATGCTCATTATAGAGATCTTGAACACTACTGATATGTATACACACACATATACACAGACACACATATATATATTTATAATATGTATATATCATATATACATATAAATAAAATAACATGACCCCAAATCTCCCTACCCAGGAAAAATAACATTTTCATGACTTTCCTTTCAGTCTTTCTTCTAGCAATATTCATTGACACATACTTAGGGTGTGTGTGTGTGTGTGTTTATATCTATGAGAAATATCTTCCCACTTAATATTTGTATTCTTGCCTTTTCATTTATCACTTGGGACAAAAATCTATAAGTGTCTGAAGCAATTCCTCCTTCTTCCCTATTAGCATAACCTTGTTTTTATTCATGTATTGGCCAGAATTCCCATCATCTTGAAGAAAATGTATAGGGGTGGTCCTATGACCACCAATGACCAATTAAAAGTAACATAAGTCTGATGAGTGAACTTTGGAGAAGAAGCTTTGCACCTTGGTAGAAAGCAAGATAGAAGTTCTGCCTTTGCCCTAGTTGCACTTCTCCTTCCTCTTTGAGTGAGACTGTGATGCCTGGAGCTGTGGCAGCTGTTTTATGTTCATGAGACAACAAACCTGACAATAGTTGCAAACACAGTAAGGAAGATGGAGCAGAAAGACAGAAAGAACCTGGGTCCTTGATGATGCTGCTGAGGTGCCAGGCCGACCTTCAGACTTCTTCTGTACAAATAAATGAAAATATCCTCATGATTTAAGGCACCACTGGTCTGACTTTCCATCATTTACTGCCATAAGTATTACAAATGCAGGCTTATTGTAGAATTCTTGGAAATTATGGAAAGTTTGAAAGAAGAAAATGAACATCTCCCAGATCTCACTACCTAAAGATAATCACTATTAATAATTTGTTTTTTTGTTTTTTACATTTTTAGCCGGGGCTGGCGCCCTACTCCTTGAGCCATAGGTGCCGCCCAATTTTGATATGTTTTCTAACCATAGAGAGAATTTGTTTCTGTAAGTTACTATTTTTCTTTTTGACTTACTATGAAATCAAGAGGATTTTCCCATGTTATTAAATAGTCTTTGAAAAGTTTATTTCTAATATCCAGTGCTTGGCCACATTGTCATCACTGAGATGTTTGCTTTTATTTCTGTCAGATAAAAAAGATAAAACAAGAGGCTTTCTGTTTGTGTGTGTTTGCACTTTTTCTTTTCCTGCTTCCTTTGTTTCCAGCTTTTGCTACGTGGACTTTTTACTGTGCCTGAAAAAATTCCCTTTCTCTGGCATTGTGGAAGGTAATTCAGTCTTCACTGGACTCTGGATTTCAGATTTATAGTTTGATGCTTGTTTCCTTGGTCCTTTGGAGAATCTCATATTGCTTAGTCCTGAATTTCAGCTCTTGTAGGAGTGTTTGGCTTCCTCTTACCATCTGATGAGGAAATCTCACACATACCAGCTGTTGCTGGCTTATGAGCTGTCAAGTACCAGAAGTTCTTCCTCCGAACTGGAGCGCATTCCAGGCACATCTTATAGGGGCCAACTCTTCTGACTTTCTGATCTTTGCAACACCTATATGCCTGCATACATCTATATGTCTGCGTACATGATACACCAAGGGGAGAAAACTAAAGCAGAAATAGGGGATAGAGATGTGGGTGAGGTAAAAACAGTCATCAGGGAAGGCTTCCCTCAAAAGAGGACGTTTGAGCAGAGACCGAAGGAAGTGAAGAAGGCAGCAAGCAGATATTGAAAGAAAGGGAGGTTCTAGGCTGAGCGACTAGCCAGTAAGAAGGTTCAGATGTGGGAGCATTTTCAAAGAAGGGCTAGGAAGCCAATGTGGTCCATGGAAAGTGGGGGAGGGGAAGAATGGGCCATGAATAATCAGAGGTGTCGTGGAGCTAGATTGCGGGGACCTTTGAGAGTCCTTGTCAAGATCTTCGCTTTTCCCTTGAGTGAGACAAGAGCCAGGGCCGTCTTCTGAGCAGAGGAGGGACATAGTACTGTGGCCATGGACAAGTCACTTCAGCCCCGTGAGCCTCATTTGCCTTTCTATGAAATAGAAGTGAACGCCCATGAAGCAAACACCAACCACAGTAGTAATTGCTGCAGGCAAGATCCACTCATGAATGCTAAAATCAGTGGGTAGAAGTTTGTAGGGAAACGGGATACACATAGTCTCAAAGTATCAGCCCTGAGATACTTATTAATTACAAAAAGAAACTCAGTAGATGCCTTCTTAACCCCGTGATCAAGGTTATATGACATCACTGGTAATATGGCATGTTGACATAATGTGGCCCTTGATCTAGTCCCTGAGAATACAGCATCCCTTCTGTAGAGTTCCAGGCACAAATGTACAACCTCAGTCTAATCATAAGAAAGCAGTGGACTAACCTGAATTGAAGGACATTCTACAAAACAGCAGACCACTGCTTATCACGAGCATCAAAAGTCATGAAAAACAAGGCCAGCCGAGAAACTGTCACAAGCTGGCGGAGGCTAAGAGACAAAATGTCTAAATGCAATATGGGCTTCCAGACTGAATTGTGGGGCAAAAAAAGGACATGAGTGGAAAAAACTAATGAAATATGAATAAGGTCTGTGGTTTGGGTAATAGCGTTGCACCCATGTTAATTTCCTGAGATTGATACTTGCTTGTAACAGGGTTATGTAAATTGTTAACATTGGGGAAGCTGGGTGAAGGGTATAAAGGAAGTTTCCATACTGATATTTCTGTAAGCTTTTCAGAAATTATTTCAAAATGCAAAATTAAAAATTGGAGTCAATAGTTCTTACTGTCTAGGGACGGGATGCATATTAAACTCCCAAAATGTTCACGGTACAGCACTGGATACGTGTTCTATCAACAATAGCAACAATAACTGCTAGCTCCCATGTCTCTGTTACCAAACACTTGCTCGCTGAGCACCTAGGAGCTGACTGCTGCCTGGTGGCTTTCCCTGCCTCTTGCCCTCCTTAATGAGTCTTCTGTTTGGGACTGAGTAAACCGGATTCTGCAAATCAGTCCTATAAAACAAAGAGTTTAAATAAAAGCAAACTGTGCCTTCTGGCTGCCTGTATCACTTCCATCACAAAATAGAAACCAGAGGCTGCTAAGTGCAGAATGCAACAGACTAACAGTCCAACCCTCTCCAGCCCCCTCCCTCCACCCCACCAGCAGATGGCGTAATTTGTTTGAAAAGGTTTTAGAGGAAAAAGAAGAAAGCTTGGATGGACCAGCACAACTGTCAATGACAAAGGGCCCACATTTGGTTTCATCACAGTCTCCTTTATGCCAGTGGTCCCCAAGCTTCTATCAGGCACACACATCAGAAAAGCACTTTAAAACAGTTCTTTTAATATTTATTTATTTCCTTATGAATGATATATTTAGCATGAACATATTCTGTGGATGGTAAAGCATATTCAAGGAAAAATTGTACAGAGGAAGTAATACAGAATACAAAATGTATTCAAGGATATAAAAATGTCTTGACTCTCTCTAAATTATTATTTGAATGTTGATTATCATTTCTTATTTTTAAGTTTTTGGGGGTTTTTTGTGGTTTAAAATTATGTGGCATGTTGTATATCAGTATTTGATTTTAATGGCTGTCAGAAATGAAAAAGTAACCTCATGAAACTATGTCTTTTTTTTTTTTTTTTTGAGACAGAGCCTCAAGCTATCACCCTGGATATAGTGCTGTGGCATCGCAGCTCACAGCAACCTCCAATTCCTGGGCTCAAGCGAGTCTCCTGCCTCCGCCTCCCAAGTAGCTGGGACTACAGGTGCCCGCCACAACACCTAGCCATTTTTTTTTTGGTTGCAGCCGTCATTGTTGTTTGGCAGGCCCGGGCTGGATTCGAACCCGCCATCTCAGGTGTACGTGGCAGGCTCCTTAGCCCATTGAGCCACAGGTGCCGAGCCGAAACTATGTCTTTTAACTGGAAAAATGGTATCACTTGGCATACTTATTGTTTTAGGCCCTTTTCATCTTTCAATCCCATATGCCAATTTTGCAAAAGTTTTTGTTGAAATTTGCCTAGTTATTTCCATTTTTCCCTGAGGTTGCTCTTGCAAACTAATTAGGAAGTGTTGAATTTTTACACTTTTAGCATATGAATTTAAGATTCACTGAAAGACTAGGTTGGAATAATTTTAAATTATATTAGAAAGTTTGATTTCCGAGACTTTAAAAATGTCTGCGGATGGGAGCATTTATATTCAGAATTTACCTTATTTTGAATAATGTAAATATATTAAAAATAATCCCTTAACATTTCCACACATCTGTTTTTAAAATGTTCTCTCCATAGCCCCAATTTCTTTTAAAATGCAATTATTTGCTCTCTCATTTTTCAAGTGTCACCTTTGTTTTGAGGGCCCTGAATGAGCGTGTGGGGGACCAAGCCCTCGGCCGGAGAGCAATGTTAACCCTGCCTTTTCCTGGTGTGGGCATTATTCCTATCATCTTCTCCCAAGGAATCTCTTTGGCCACTTGTCATTTTCCATTTGGGAAGGGTTGGTTCAATTAAAACTGGAGTGATCGTGAAGTCACCATCTGGCCCTCTCCGTGGTGGAGGAGTCAACAAGGCTAAGGGGTTGTATATGCCCACAGGCCACATTCAGTCTCAGGTCCTGGGATCCTGGAATTTCTTCTAGGGCTGCGTGTGCCTTTTCCCCCGGGCTGTCCTCCCCAGAGCACATGACATCATCTATGTGTGCACACTTTGCACACATAGAGGACACGGGGAGGTCAAAGGGCCATGACAGAGCTTGGACTCTCAGCTGGCTCTTCTGCAAACACGTGAGTAAGGACCCTTGTGGTGCAGGACAGAGCTGGAGGCAGAAATAAAAGGGAAGTGGGTTGTGGGTTGCAATCATTTCAGCCAGAACAGGGAGAAAGTCAAGAATTCTAACTCTGGGCCTGACCCACCAGGTTATTATGAAGGAGGCTAGAAGATGTTTTATGTAGCACATTGTCATTGGGTCATATGGTAACAGGGCCTCCATTTGTACCCTTGCCCTGGGTCTTACAAATTAACAAGGGCGGGCCTATCACCTGCAGGGGTCATTCAGTTGCCTCTCCATGGGCAGCCACCTCAGAAGGTCATTCGATGAGGTTCTTCTGTTCTCATACAAGTGTTGTGAGGTCCCTAAGTAGCTGCTGGTCTTCAACAAGATGATGCACCAGGGTATATGCTCTCCCAGTGAGAGGCCACGGTGCTGCCCAATGGAGCGAAAGGCGGACTGGCTGTGGATCTGAAAGCCCAGACCTACCAAAGGGGAGGATTCGCTTTGAGAAATTAGAAGAAGAGAAGAGTTCTCAGCTCCTCTCGGATCCTAAAAACCCATTTCAAGAGCTGCTCTAATGACTTCCAACTGCCAATATGGAAGGGTTTTTCTCTTTTTTTTTGAACAGACGGGAAATGCAGAGTACTGAGAAAGGAGAAGGCACCCAGATCATCCCTAAGTAGCACATCTTGGTTTCAAAGTAGTATGAATCAATTAACTTCAACGCATCACAGAGGTAAATGAATGAGTTAAAGTGTGTTGCTTCCACCCTCTTGGCATTGGACAATTCCAACTTCTGGATGTGTCCAACACCCCGAAAGACCCAAGGTTTCTGCTACACAGTCATACGGGGCACTAGTGCCAACTGTTAAATAATAGTAATGTCACTAAACCAAACAGGATCCATTTGTCCGTGCACAATAGAAACATAATCCAAAGCACCAGCTTTTTGTAGAGAGAAGAATTTACTGCAAGGTGGCTGAGCAAGGAGACAGGAGTCTGGCTCAGATTTGTCTCTCTGAGTTGGGGGCTGCAGCAGGTTTTATAGGCAGGAGGTAATGAGGTGTGATCTGATTGGATCTTGCCATAAGATAATGCCAGGGGGGGTTGATTTTCCTGTATCACGCCATCGGGTGATGCCAGGGCTCAATCTGATTGGATCAGGGATCATGCCAAGTGGTGTCTGCTTCTTAATTCTGTCCCCATTCCTTGACCCAAGCACTTAGGTTCCATCCGTAGTTGTACACTTGGTTCATCTGAGCATGCTCAGCTTATGTAACTTACAATCTGAGGGTCAAGGGGAACTGAAAAACAACTTACAACTTTTTAACCAAACCAGACTGGTTGGTGCAGTTATAGCAGAGTTTAATGTCTTTTAAAAAAATGATTATTTTAAATATTTTAATTTAAAATAATCATTTTTAAATTAGATACTTAGAAACAGAAGTGCTTATGTTGTCTTCTTTCATCTGAGTCACTGACTTACTTCACCTTGGCAACACCGTTCTAAATCATGAATTCCAATTGGAAATTCCTAAAAACTTCACTGGAGACTTTGTGCTACAGCAGATGCCATGCAATCAAGATTTCTCAGAAAAAAAGAAAAACATAATAAGCACATAGTTGGAAATAAATATAGAGGTTTTCCACTCCTGGTGATGAATATGAGGAAATAGAGGCAGGAGCTCAGAGTAGAAAAAGAACTCATTTAGAAGTCAGGAAGCTGGAGACCTAGCCTCCATGTCAGCCCTTGACTTGACTATGTGATGTGTGATTGCTTCAGTTTATCCATTTGTAAAATTAGAGGATTGAACTTGATGCTCTCCAACATGAAAACTTAGATATGCATCAAAGTAAGGGTTGTAAACTCAAATTCTATAGAGGCTAGGTAGTAAAGATAAACGAATAAAGAAGGCCATGTGTGAGACAATAGAGAGTGGTGGAGACTGGGGTGAATAAAAAAAAAATAATAACTATGATTCTGCTCCAGTTGCCACTCAGGCAGGAGTATAAGCCTAATGTTAACAGATCTTCCAAGTTTTTCAGCAGGAGTCAGGAATCCAGAAGTTACATAAAATGTCCTTATTATTATTGATGGCCTCTAGTTTTTTGAAAACTCTTTTTTGAATCACTGCCTTGAATAAACATCATTCCCCTGAAGCCAGTTTGTGATCCGCTGCTTTAAAACACCTACGTGCATGAACTGCATGTTTTGTTTGGTTTTTTTATCGGTAGGGATTCATTGAGGGTACAAAGAACCAGGTTACACTAACTGCAGCCTGAACTATATTTTTAATAACATCACTGGCAACATTTGCTGGCAAGGTCTTTATTTTGCCCTGTCCCAATGCCCTGTTCTATTTACTTCTGCGGAAGATGTTTATTTGCCTGGGAAGTGGCTCCTTAACAGAAACATTTGTTTTAACTGTTTTGGCAAATCCTCTTTGCTGTGAGAAATGAAAAAGAGCAGGCAAGCCTTCTTTCCCCCACGAGACTTTCTGCAGACCGGCTGAGAAAGGGCTTTGCAGGTTTGTTTATTTCTCTCATCCTGCAATGGGAAGACGCCTGCCTGTGAGGGTAGGAACCCTGGATATTTACAGCGGAAGTTCCCCTCCTGTGAAGACCCATTCCCCCTCCCTTCCTCTTTCCTTCACCCATCTTTATCATCAGGTCCTGCTTCTTGGTTGACATTGCCATATTTTTGAAAGGATATCAGGTTCATTCTTACCCTCTTTGCTTCACACAATTTCATGCAAATAATCACTGCCTAGATGAACGTTTCAAAAGCACTATTTTGATTTGATCCCTCAATCTTAACTCTGCCCTCCAAGCATGCCAGAGTCACCCAGAGCCTCAGTTTTTAATATATTTGTACAGAGAAGTACAGGGAAAGTGGAATCTAAACAGTGGACTTGATTTTATAAAATCATCAGGCAGAAATTAATTTTTCAAAATAATTGTCTAGAGGTGATTCAATTCCACATGCTCTTTAAATATGTATTTTTCAGTACACAATGGCTTAAAGGGATGATCTAAATTTAGTGTATATCACAGGCTCTGAATCATAAAAACTCTGGCAGTGAAGTCTTGCCATTTCTTTGCTGCAAAACTCCATTTTAAAAATGAAATTCTACCTTCCTAGTAAAACCTCCCTTCCTCCCTTTTTCCTCTCTTCCCCACTGCCAAAATAATTTCATCAGTGGAAAAATAAAGGATTGGTTTTTAATAATTGTAGCTCAGAGATAGATGTTGTGACAGGCAGAATTCTAAGATGGTCCGCATGACCTGTATTCCTGGGTGTTAATGATCTATGTAATTCCTTCTGGAGTGTAACCTGCTTCTAGTCAACAGAATTTGGCAAAAGTCATGCCATGGCACCCGCTTTGTTAGATTGCCTTATGTGGCAAATGTGAAAGGTTGTCACTTGTTATTATATATCTATCTATATCTATATATATACACACATGTGTGTATATATGTCTATATATAATCATATATAATAGAAAAATGATATATAAAATAATATTTTATTATTTTATAGATACATTATCTTATACATACACACACACACCATCTTGCTAGGATGTACTAGCGTAAGAGAGATTCTAGCCTTGAAGAAGCAAACAGCCATGTTGTGAATCACTTATGGTGAGAACCATGTGACTGGGAACTAGAGATGGCAGCTAGGACCTGAGAGTGACTTCCAGCTGATACTGTTAAGAAGCTCTCAGTCACACAGCCACGAGGACATGAACTGACTGTGCCAACAACCCGATTGAACCTGGAAGTGAGTTCTTCTCTAGCTAAGCCTTCAAGTGAGAAAGCGTCTTGGCCCCGCAGCTAGATGGCATTCTGGCTAGATCCGAGCAGAGGGTCCGGCGAATCCACGCCTGGATGGCCAGCCCGTGGGACCTGGGCAATAAGTGCGTGTTGTTTTAAGCTTCATAGTTTCTGGGAATTGGTTACACAGCAATAGAGAAGTAATACAAAATTCATTTGGAAGTTAGATAAATTAGATTTATCTAATTATAAAATTGGGTCCAACCTCTTTGTTTTACAGGTGAGTAATGGAAATCAGAAGTGGGAACAGTCACAGAGCAAGTTAGTGACAAAGCCAGGAGCAAGTTCCTCTACACTCTGCCTCTCATGTCAAGCTGTTTCCCTTCAGGTAACCACTGGTATCGGCTTTATGTGGACATTTCCAGAGACCATACAGAGTGAGAGAGAGTTGTGTTTGTATATATGAATATGTACATATATACATATTATATATATGTATGTTTATATATATATACATATTTACATGTTTATGTAGATATGTATATATATATATTTTTACCATATTTATATATATATTTACCATATTTACATGTTGTTTTTGTAACTCCTTTTCATTTAGTGATACATCCAAGGAAGATTTTTATAAACACAATACACCCCTATTTCATTCTTTCTGACTGCTGTGTGGCACTTTTGTACTCTAGTTTATTTAACCAATTACCTATTGGTTTAACTTTTTTCCAATTTTTGCCATTGCAAAACTTGCATTACTTTGATGAAGATCCTTGTGTATGTTTCCTTATGTCCCGAAAAATGACTATTTTTCTAAGATAGATAATTAAAAGTTAGATTTCTGGGCTGAAGAGTTTACAATTTAATTGATATGAATATATGTAAATGTAAAGCATAAAAGAACGCAAATATTTATGAATTTAAAATATATATAGATATATACATAGGTTCCTTTTTTATTGTTGGGGATTCATTGAGGGTACAAAAAAACAGGTTACACTGATTACATATACATTCTTATTGTTGAATTTGCTAAAAAGACTGAACAATTTCTGTATACCCCAATCCTTTATAAACACAACCATTTTTCTCATAGCTTCACCAAGACTGATTATTATTCATCTTTTTCATGTTTCCCAATCCTTGGGTATAAAACAGTATCTCCATTATGTTGTACTTTGGCTATTCCTGTTTTCTAATGAGGTTGAACATCTCCTTTTACATTTATTGGCCATTTTTATTGCACACTTTATCAATTGCATATTCATACTTTTTGTTCACTCTTATACTGGGTTGTTGGTCTTTTTCTATCAATTTGCAAGAATTTCTTAGTAAACGTATCCTAAACTATTAACTGTCCCTTGTCTTTTAATTTGGTTTCTGATGTTTTTTGCTATATGAAAATGTTTTAAGCCTTTCATAGTCAAATTTGTCAATAGTTTTCATTATGGATTTTGCTGCTTTGTTTGTTTTATTTTGTTGTGTTTTAGCTATTGTTGTTTGGTCTTGCTCAAAGAAGTCTTCCTTGTCTGAGTGTTATAAAAATAGTTCCATACTTTTTCCTGGTAACTGTATGTTTTCTGTGTTTTTGCTTATGTGTATTTTTCATTCCACATGGAATTTGTTTTTATGACTGAAGTGGGGGTAAGAATTAACTTTTCTCAGGGAGGCCCAATTGGATTGGATAATCCATGCTTTTCCCAGTTAAGCAAAACAAATTTTCATACATAACATGTTGGTTCCTAGACTCCATGTTCTATTACATTGATTTTTTTTTTTTTGTCTTGGTAAGCCAGCAACGTTTCCATTTTCATTATTGTAGGTCCATTATCTATTTTGCTCTCTGATAAGGAAGTTCATTATTTATCTTCACAATGTTCTTGACAGGTATTTCTTCCTTCAAATGAATTATAGAATCAACTTAGCATATTCAAAAAAATATTTTTAGGCTCCCCTCACTACCTCCTTCCCTTCCCTTCCTTCTTTTCTCTTCCTTTCCTGATCAGTTCCATCCAAAAGCCATAAAAGATAATAGGCATCATGATGGGAGTGAGGGCAGAGATCCAGCACAAAATACCTGAGCCCAAGAGGCAGGAGGTGGCTTCCCCATAGGACAGGTAGAAGCAAAGCCTGGCATAGGTATCAGAGCCGTGGGGGTGTGAAGGGTGGCTTTGCAGGGATGTGCCCGGCACCTGAGACCAATGAGGTAGGCATACCTGTTGGAGAGTGGCAACTCCTGGCCAAGGTGCCGGTGCCTGGACAGGGTGAGCACAGCTTCCAAATGGAGGGAAGCCAGGCAGCCAGGCAGGATGGATTGCAAGAAGAAGGAATGAGCAAAGTAGTATGTAGATACAACAGATGTCCAGCTTCCTCACTATTCGAAAAGATAGTTATAACTGTGTAAAGGAAGAGAAGAAAATGATGCCTATATTATTGGTTTGGTAGGCATAAGCCAGGGACAGCCTCACGGGTGTGTGATCAGTGTATTCACTCAGAGCCTTGTGGTCAGAAGGGATATTTATGCTGTGCAATCACTGTCTTAAATTCATAATAATTCCATCTTTGAATTTGTGTTTTGTAAGTCAAGTCTGGCTGAAATGCAGGAGTGATGACTGGAATTAAGACAGCCATCTTGGGCTGCAAAATAAAAGGCCCTTATTGGTAATGGCAGGGCAACAAAACAGAAGAACCCTGAGAGCCAGATGATCATGGGGCCACCAAACAAGTCTCACTGCCTATCCAGACTTTTAAGTGAGAAAAAAAGAAATGTGTCATATATGAGGGCTGTCTGGAAAGTATCCAGCCAAGTACTGTGAAAAATAGCATTAACAGGGCGGCGCCTCTGGTTCAGTGGGCAGGGTGCTGGCCCCATATACCGAGGATGGTGGGCTCAAACCTGGCCCCGGCCAAACTGCAACAAAAAAAATAGCCAGGCATTGTGGTGGGCGCCTTGGGAGGCGGAGGCAAGAGAATCACTTAAGCCCAGGAGTTGGAGGTTGCTGTGAGCTGTGTGATGCTACAGCACTCTACGGAGGGCGATAAAGTGAAACGCTGTCTCTACAAAAAAATAAAAAATAAAATAAAATAAAATAATAGCATTAACAATGGTTAGATACTTTCTGGGCAGACTTTGTATGTTTGGTCTGTTTTCTGTTGTTTATAACAGAATACACGATACTGGGTAATTTATAAAGAAAAGGAATTTATTTCTTACAGTCCTGGAGGCTGAGAAGTCTGAAGCCATGGGGCCACACATGGCAGGGGTCTTTTTGATGGTGGGGACTCTCTGCAGAGTCCCAAGGTGTCACAGGGCATCCCATGGGGAGTGGGCTGAGCATACTAGCTCTGTTCTTTCTTTCTCTTCTTACAAAGCCACAAGTCCCACTCCTGTGATAAGTCATTCATCCATTAATCCACGAATGGATTGGTCCATTCATGAGGGCAGACCTCTGATGACCCAATCACTTCCTAAAGGCCCCACCTCTCTCTTAATCCTCCCACATTGGGGATTCGGTTTCAACATGAGTTTTGGAAAAGATGGATGTTCAAACCATAGCGGATAAAAGCCAACTTTTGGAGATGTCCTTCTATCACGGTAGCCAAACTGATACCCGAATGAATAAGGTCACTGAAGACTGAATGATAATTGAACAGATAAAGGAAGCAATCGTTCAAATCAGGTAGATCATAAAAAAGATCATTTTATGTGATCTTCTCAACAATTCCTAAAGAAGGAAAATTTACATATTGGTATTTAACTGCTGTTAATGTTGTAGATTGTTAAAAATGCTTACTAAACAGCTATTTTTTTCCCCTTTGGGATTTCTTTCACTGTTGGAGAGGGCGGGCCAGGGGATTCAGCTCTGTCGAAGGAACCAGGAAAAAAATGCTGTCCAAACCAACTGGGGTTTTGGCAATGAATGTACATTTGTTCACAAGTTGAGCATTTGTTTAGATTCCTCTGTTTTAAAAAATTAAGTGGTTCAGTATTTTAAATTTGTTCCTAAGCCCAGTATAACAAATGACCTTTCTTCTTCTTAGGTCACTGCAAAGAATTTTCTTGTGTTTGTGGCTAATTCCTCAATGGCAGAGGCCCAAACAGGGGACAGGAGGGATGCCTAGGCTTCTTAGGTCAAAAATAAACACAGGAGGAAAAAAGGATCTTGGATTTCCTGTGGCTTGTTCCATTTTCAATCATCCGTGCTGTTATACGTGCTTTGGGGTGGTTTTTGTACACAGAATAAGTGGTACACAAATTCTAGGAAATAATTTTGAATTACGAAAGTTGTTATTTACCAAACCTAGTTTTCCCCTTGAGTTTTAAAGTTTTCTTTTCAAATCTCTTGTTCTATTTATGAGAATAGCGGAACAAAAGGAAGTCATTGTTTTTAAGGAAGTCACCGGGTAATACTTGGTCCCATTTATAAATTTAGCCTTCAAACATTTCACATTTAAATGCCTTCGAGCATTTTAAACTGCGTGTCTAGATTTTCTTTTCAAGTGCTTCAACTGTCCAACATTTCTACTTACTCAAATAAGTACTTATAAATCTAATAAATCACACTTGTATAACAAATCTCAAATTCTCTTAAACGTTCCAGTGATTTCATACCGACTTAGTGAGGTTCCTATTTAAAAACTGCACATTTAAACAATGATTTGGTTTCATTTTAAATTATAATTGACAAGTTTGACCAATATGTTTCTCTAATAAGCCTACACCCCTTGAACATGTCTCTTAAAAAATTATGTACGTGATTAAATGTGAGGTTTGTTTGTTTTTAATGTGAGGTTTTTTAAACTAAAAATTATTAATGTAGTGACGTTGACCCAGTCAAATATTTCCACATTTATTTCTCAATCTTGTCTCAGGTATAATACGCTTACTGATCAAAATTGCTTTGCCATGTAGGCTATTTCTATAAATAACTTTGAATATTCCTGGAGCTTAAAGATGCTTACTTTGTAGAGAGAGTATCATTTTTTCAGGTAGCTGAAGGTTTTTAACCTGGAGTCTATGGAGTGAATTCAAGGAGACTGCCGACTTGGGTGGGAAAAAAAGTATCTTTATTTTGACTGGCCTCTGACCTGAAATGTATCATTCTCTTCCAACGCGAACATAGGCTTCAAAGTACAGAAGTTCAAGCAGGACTCGTGACTCTGGCACCAATAGAAATAATAGATATTCTGTATCACATGATAAGTGTTGCAAATATTTCAAAATATCTTGTATATTCAGTGCTCCTTGGACATTATGGAAGTTATTAGGTCTACTGCTAGATCTTGTTACTTAATGCATTAATGAATGTATGGCTATATCACAATATTTTAATATTTTTTGATCATATAACTAAAGTACTATAAATTAGAAATATTTAAAGTATTAAACTTCTGTCGTTTGATAAATTGATACCATATATGTGTGTGCACCACACACACACATACACCCCCCCCAAGACCATGGAACCACAACCAAGATCAAGACTCTGGACCTTTCCATCAACCCCAGCAGTTCCCCTGTACCCCTCTGTAATGCATTTTCACCTCCACCCCCAGCCACAGGTGACCATTGATTCACTTTCTGTCACTATAAATCAGTTTGCATTTTCAAGAATTTTACATAAATGGAACCATGAATCCTTTTTGGCAGGGAAGGTGGTGGTTTTTTTACTCAGCATAATGATTTTGACCTCCATCCCTGTCATGTGTGTATTGATAGTTCATTCTTTTTTCTTTTCTTTTTTTTGAGACAGAGCCTCAAGCTGTCACCCTGGATAGAGTGCCGTGGCATCACAGCTCACAGCAACCTCCAATTCCTGGGCTCAAGCGAGGCTCCTACCTCTGCCTCCCAAGTAGCTGGGACTACAGGCACCCGCCACAACGCCCTGCCATTTTTTGTTTGCCGCCATCATTGTTGTTTGGCAGGCCCAGGCTGGATTCGAACCCGCCAGCTCAGGTATACGTGGCTGGCACCTTAGCCTGTTGAGCCACTATTCTTTCTTATTGTTGAATAGTAATCCATTGCACAGATATACTAAAATTTACTTACCAGCCGATGGACATTAAGGCTGTTTCCAATTTGGGGCTGTTACAAATACACTTGCTGTTAACATTCATACACGAGTCTTTGTATAGATTTGTGTTTTCCTTTCTCTTGGGTGTCAAATGGCTGGGTCAGATGTTAAGGCGATGTTTAACTTTTTAAGAAACTGTCAAACACCCCTGGGGACACAATTATAAGAGAGACTTTATCTAACAAAAGCAATCAGTGTATTCTAATTCTTTGTACCCTTAATGAATCCCAAATAACATAAATAAATAAATAAGAAAAAATATATAAAAAGAAAGAAACTGTCAAGTTGTTTTCCAAAGTGGTCACATCATTTTACATTCCCACCAGCAGTGAGCAAGAGTTCTAACTATATTATATCCTTGCCAGCACTTGGCCTGCCCAATCTTTTAAATTTTAGCCAATTTAGTGTCTGTGTAGTGGTATTTTATTATAGTTTAATTTGCATTTCTCTGATGACTAATGATGTTTCATATTTCTTTCTGTGGCTGTTAGCCATTTCTATATCTTCGTTTCCTTGTTGTTGTTGTTGTTGTTAAGACAGAGTCTCCGGCTGTCACCCTGGGGTAGAGTGCCATGGTGTCACCTCTCACAACAACCTCAAACTCCTGGGCTTAAGTGATTCTCTTGCCTCAGCCTCCCAAGTAGCTGGGACTACAGGTGCCCACCACAGTGACCAGCTATATTTTTTGGTTGCAGTTGTCATTGTTTAGCAGGTGCAGGATGGATTCAAACCTGCCAAACTTGGGGGATGGGGCTGATGCCCTACTCACTGAGCTATGGGCACTGTCCCTTTTCTATATCTTCTTTAAATGTTAGTTCAATTCTTTTGCCCACTTAAAAAATTACTTATCTTCTTACTATTGGAAAAGTTCTTCGTATTTGTTTTATAGGTTCTTTACATGTTCTTTCTATCTATCAGATAGATACAATGATTTCTAACAATCTATAGCTTGCCTTTTATTGTCCCAGTTTTGTCTTTGGAAGAACAAAAGCTTTAAATTTTGATGTAGGCAAATTTATCAATGTTTCCGTTCATGGTTTGCACTGTTTTGAATTAAACATCACATGTCTTTGGTACTCAGCACACATCTAAATTGTTCTGCAGACTACTGGGACAGTCCTGGTTTAGGCTTCATTCTTAATAATCTTCCTTTCACTCTCAAAAGTGTCCCACTCTCAAAGACCTCTGATCTTTTTTTTTTTTTTTTGCAGTTTTTGGCTGGGGCTGGGTTTGAACTTGCCACTTCCAGTGTATGGGGCTGGAGCCCTACTCCTTTGAGCCACAGGCGCCGCCCCAAGACCTGTTATCTTAAGAAACTCCTATAGTCTCTTCAGATACTCCCTGTGTCTTGAGGACCACAAAATCCTTCAGAATTTAGAATGATATCTGTTTGGATTCTGGAGATCTCTGATGTCTCTCTGTGCTTGTTTCCAAGATCATTCCCATGCTGTATATCAAGGACCATTCACCACCAAGGATAATGCATTCAGCTAAAAGCAAGAAGAAAGACAGGTCAAGCGTATTCCCAACCTGGAAATCTTGTCATTCTATTAGCTTTTTCTCTCCAGGAAACACAAGGTAAAGCAAAAAAGCAACAGATCTTGGAAGGATGGAGAGGCTAAGAAGTGAAGGGTAAAGATTCTTGGGGTTAATGAGAGAAAACCAGCCTGCTCCCCAAGCCTGGCTGCAAGAACCTGCTTGGAGCCAGGTCAGCGATCTTCACACTGAATTGCCTGGAAAAGCTGCTCATGAGCAAAACATCCATCCTGTTGCTCCGCTGTTGGATTTCACAGTCAACCAGCATGAGTGTCCTCTCCCTTGGTCTTCCTCTGCTGCCTCCAAACCAGTCTCAAAGGAAGAATGGATCTGGATTACTCTTGATTCCCCATCCTGACAGTCTTCACTGAAGAATAAATAGCAAGGGGGGAGCTTTCGGAGAGAAAGAGGAGAAACGCTTGATCAGCTTTCAGAGAGGGAGGAGAAAAGCTTGATCTTATCTTGAGCTCTGTTCTGGTTCCTCCCAAGAATGAGTGAATCTGAATTCCTTTCGTTGCTTCTTGGAGCACTTTTCAAAATGTGACTCTGCTGGTCTCTCAGTGGAAGACAGGCTGCTAATTTTCCTGTTATTTGATAGAGATGCTGAACAGAATTTGGGAGACCCAAATCTTGGTTTTCTTATAAATATTCATGGTGAGAGGTTTAACTTCTGTGAAATTTGGGCATTAAAAAAATAAATTCATTCTATTGGGAAACTGTTTACTAGAGAGGTATTTGAAGTATGTCTGTATATATTTTCTTGGGTTAGGAAGGATGTGAAATCTTTTGTTCTCTCGCTCTTTTTCTTCTTTTGGTGAAGGGGTATTTGTATCTCATATGTTTGGGATAAACTCCTGCCCCACTCCTACATATACGTTATATCACGGACTGCCTCTTTTGTAAGGACCCACAGGGAAACTTCTCCCCTGTATCAATATCAGGCAAAGCCCTGATTCACCAAGGTAGCTTTGTGTGTTTCGCTTAGAATCGATAATCAGGAACACTAAGAAATACTTCAAAATCTGTGATTTTCAAGCTGGACTCCACGGAGTTTGGGGGGTTCCTTCAAGAACCTTTACAAGTACCCACAGGAGAAAGGTGTGCGGCATGAGGCCGTGGCTGCGTTCTTTTGCCTCCTTTTCCCCTGAGCTTCTATGAACATGCTAGATTTTGAACAAAAGAAAATTTAAAAGCCTGATGTAATCTATCACATGTCCGCCTTTGCATTAGCTGCAAACATATCTTTGCATATCCCAAACATGTGAGATACAAAATACCCCTTCACCAAAAGAAGAGAAGCTCAGCATCAAATTCAGTTTTTCACTGCCAAATTTCCAGAGACTTCTAGCTCACTTCTTGCCTGCAAACTTCCCCCTGGACTTTCTTTTCTTCCCTATGCTTCTCCACCACCGTTTTTGGAGCTTTCTTTATATGTTTTTGCATGTTACCTGAAATCCTTTTTGAAAAGAACTAAGGTTTAAATGATGCATAGGAAAGAAATGGAAGTTGTTTTTGTTTTTTTTTTTTTTCTGTAGAGGAAATCTTTGAAAGGAATACGTATAGAAACAAGGCATGATTTGGCATGGAGAATACACATATGTGTTTATAGGATATGTATATACATGTTGGATACATTGTGAAGTTTGTAGTTGTCAAAAGTTAATACGATTTTCTGGCGTTAGATAGAGGATTTACTTGGAAGACTCAGGGGCAAGGAAAATGTATTTTACTCCAGGGCAGGTGTGCCCATGGTCTATACCCCAAAGAATATGCTTGATGACTTAGTACTTTCGGATTTTGTTTGTGGATTATTTTAAGGATTATTATAAAATGAGGACAAATACTTAAGAAGGAGAAATTGAGGGAAGAGTCAAGAAGGGGAGGCTTCTATGCAAGAGAGTGGCTGAATTTTCCGTGGTCTTACATAAGAACTGGGGACCTTACATCCTATCTCAGCTCCTGTTCATCTGCTGTGACTCTGTAGTCAAGGCCTCATTCTCCCAAAGGTGGGGATTCTTACCCTGTGCTGTATATTGGAATCACCTGGGGGAGCTTTAAAGACTGCCCAGCGATCTGGTTTAATTGGTCTCAGGTGGGGCCCCTGGCAAGGGGATTTTTAAAAGCTCTCCCTGGAGATTCTAATGTGCACCCAGGGTTGAGAATCCCTGCCCTAAGAGGAGGAAAAATAAAATTAATAAGCACCTGCCTCCTGCTTATCTCTCCAGGGGAACTGGGGTGTGGCTGCAATTCATGAGATAATGGGTCGAATTCTGGTGGAGTAAAATGGTTTGAAGGAAATAGATTAACCCTTTGCATCCCATGGGGTGAACCTTTAGTTAACATTTCATCAATATTTTTAGTCAATGTTTTACCCCATGATCCACAGGGAAAAAAAACATATTTTATATCCCAGCCCAGTATATATATATATAATGCTTAACTTACAGTAGGGTCAAGCCCATAAGATGAAAACATCGTTAAGTCAAAAATGTATTTAATACACTTAAACATCGTTAAGTCAAAATGAAGGGTAAAGCGATCTTCACACTGAATTGCCTGGAAAAGCTGCGGACTTAAGAGTTTTCAACTTTACATTGGTGCAAAAGTATATTCAATAGAAACTTCACTCTGAGCACTTATACATTCTGTTTTTCACTGTCAGTATAATAGCCAATAAATTCCAATAATTTCCTGGCCAAGGAACCCATACACCTATATATACCATGAGACTAAAGGCCTAAAGGAGGAGATGGGGAAAGATCAAGCTTTTCTCTTCCCTCTCTGAAAATTCTCTGACCCTCAAAATTTAATACACTTAAACATCGTTAAGTCAAAAATGTATTTAATACACTTGACCCATCAAACATCATAGCTTAGCCTAACCTACCTTGAACTTGCTTACAATACTTACATTAGCCTATGGTTAGGCATCTAACATAAATCTCATTTTATAATAAAGCATTGAATGTCTCGTGGAATTTATTGGCTATTATACTGACAGTGAAAAACAGAATGTATAAGTGCTCAGAGTGAAGTTTCTATTGAATATACTTTTGCACCAATGTAAAGTTGAAAACTCTTAAGTCAGACCATCATAAATCGGGGCTTGTCTGTGTATGAATAAATATATGCATGTACATATAAAGAGAGATATATACACAATTCAATGGATACTTCCTATTTCAGTCTATTCCCTTCTGTTTCTTTAGGGTAAAAAATACTAAGGTTCCTGGGCCAAGATAAATTAAACACCTCTGGAGGTCATTAAGATGCTCAATTTATTGTGGAACCCCCATCTCCTATGCCTAGGTCAATTTCTTGTGAATTTCCTAGGCCTCAATTCCATGAATGGACTGTATCCATTCACTGATACATTCATTCACCTAGTCCTTGGTGGAAGGGACTGTATTCATTCGTTTCCTGGCCAAGGAACCCATACACCTATATATACCCTGAGACTAAATGCCTAAAGGAGGAGATAGGGAAAGACCGGGAGAGAAACGGAGAGAGCTTCTCTCTCCCCACTAGAATTCTCTCCCTCTACCAGGAGCCTTAGTGTTTTCTGTATTCTTTTCTGTTAATAAATTCTGTCTTACCACTAGGGGGTGAGGGGAAATAATGTAATGAAGAATATAAAATACATGTTAATTGAAAAAAATAAATAAAAAAAAATAAAGAGAAAAAAAATTATACTTTGATAGCTGTTAATATAGGCCAAATGTTTCACCTCCTTCCTGTTACAGAGAAATAGTACTTCCCATGAACTTAATAACTTTTGAATACCAACAATGTGCTAGGTGATTGTACTAAGGCTGCTCTCTGACTCACGGGAGGTAACAATCCAGTAAAGATCACTTTCCCCTCAAATAACTGTTTAAGGTAGAAGTAACTTTGGGATTCTTTTAATTTTCATTACTGAGTATATAAGCTCCTGCTTATATTTATAAATTAACAGAAAGTAAATTTATAAATAATCTAGAAATTATTAGAAATAGGAAGTTAATTATAAATTAATCTAAATAGAAAGTTATAAATAATCTAAAATTATTAACGTTAATAAATAACTTTCTGTCAATTTATAAATAGAAAGCTAATTTATAAACAATCTAAAATTATTAAACACAATTAAACTTGCCAAGAAAAACTGACTCTTGCTTATGTTTTAACTGAGGCTGGGTGCAGTGGCTCATATCTATAATCACAGCACTTTGGGAGGCTGAGGTCAGAGATCACTAGAGACATGGAGTTTTGCCTAGGCAACATAGCAAGACTCCATTTCTACAAAAAAAAAAAAAGAAAGAAGATTATTCGTGCCTTGTGGCAGGTGCCTACAGTCCAAGCTACTTTGGAGGCTAAGACAGAAGGATTGCTTGAGCCCAGGAATTCAAGGCTGCAGTGAGCTACGATCACACCATTGCACTCCATCCAGCCTGGGAAACAGACTGAGACCTTTTCTTTAAAAATAAGCAAACAAAGTAGCCTGCAATCTAAGAACTCACAAAGCATGATATAAAACAAGTTCTGAGTTGCTCTGGATAAAAACCACCTACCATAGCAGGTCTAAAAAGTTTTACATGTGAATTTTTTTGATGGCCAAGTACTAATTATTGAGGGTAACAGAAGAAATCCAGAGATATAAAGATACCTACCACTATAATTTTGAAAATCTCTTATGGAATCTTAATTGAATGCCATGCCATGAACGAACAACTAAATTCTTGAGCCTTCAACATCTGATGCTTACACGTAAAATATATACAGTATTTCATGATTTGGTTTACAAATTATTTAGTAAGCACCCTCCTCCTCCCACCAATGAAAAGAAAATCTCCCCAAGTACCTGAAAAGAAAATCTTAAAAAGAAGGGATAAATACATTAACATCTTCTTGGATCTACAAAAACGTATTTATTTAAATTCACAAGAATTAGTTTGTAGATAGACATATGACAGGCTGGAAAGTATGCCCAAAGCTTGAAGGCTCTATCACAGGTACTGGCAATGCTTCACAAGTAGAATGATGACTTGTTGGTTCAACACTAGATTATGAATTGATAGCATTCCATCACTCACAGAGAACTAAAACTGCAAGAAATAGCTGAAGATCACATCAAAGCATCATAAATGTATGCCACGGCCAGCCAATACTTCTGTTAATATTCCAAACTACCCTTTCCACACCTCTGGATTGACAAGTGTTTCTTTCAAAACCAAGTAGCAGATAAATTAAGTCCGCCACTCACATGCACTAGTAGAAATTTTAAACAAATTTACTTTACAGAAAAGAAAACTGAGAAACAGTGACACTGATTTAAACAAGACACAGTGTTGGTTGGTGGTAGAAAGAGTTTTTGAATCATATCAAACTATTGCCAAATGAAAGGGAATTTTATTTTGAGCCTGGAGAACTAGAAAGATAATTTGAAAGAACGGTTCTTCAGGAAAAGATAACTCTGAGAGAAATCTACAAAATAAAAACTTCTGATAGCTAAGCCAGCGTGAAAGGGACTAGCATTCTCTGATGAGGCAAGTGGGAAAGCATTTAAAAGAAAAGGTTGTCACCATCAAAGTGAAAACAACCTGTAGAATGGGAGAAACCTTTTATAAATCGTATATATGAAAGAGATTTGTATCTACAATAGAAAACAAACCCTTACAATAACAAAAATCAAAGAACCCAATATTTTTAAGATGAGAAAAAGATCTGAACAGAAATTCTTGCAAAAATAAATGAGTGGCCAACAGGAACAAGAAATGATACTCAACTTCGTAAATCACTAGGGAAATACAAATCAAAACCATAATGAGATATCATTTCAAACCCCCTTGATTGGCTAAAATAAAGAAGACAATAAAATATACTGGTGAGGTTGTGGAGAAATCAGAACTCTAAAAGACATGTAAAATGGGGCAGCTGCTTTGGAAAACACCATGGCAGTTCCTCAAAGGCTAAATAAACACAGAGTTATATAATCCAGTATATTCCACTCTTAGCTACAAACCCAAGATAAACAAATATATGTCTACACAAAGATTGGTACATGAATTTCATAGCAGAAATATTAGTCAAAAAAGTGGAAACCACTCAAGTGTCCATCAACAGATGGATAAATAAAATGTGTAATATCTAATTAACTACTGGGCTATAAACAGGAATTACATACCGATAGACACCACATAGATGGTCCTTGAAAACTATGCTAGTGAAATAAGCCAGTCACAGAGTTGCCAATAGGTTAAATTACTAAAATGGGCATTATGTGAACTGTATACTACAATACAAATTTGGCAATTTAGCGTGGGTTACAGTGGATATTATTAGTTAGGACAGTCCTTGCCCTCATTGCAAGAATGCCTTAACGAAGAAAACAAAAAAATCTAATAATAGTGAAAAGTAAACGTAAAACAATGGGTGTAGAGCAGATAATCAATTTAAAGGGAAGACAAACAATTTATGATTGGGAAGACTATCTAAGCAAATTCTGGTCCTTGACAACAAGGGGTTGTGCAGAGACGGTGTAGATCAGTGGAGAAGGAGTAATTCATGTTCAAGTGGACATGAGTTGAATAATTTGAGGCAAAGGGGGTGAGTTGGAGACACGGAGAGAAAGAGTACAGTGCTATCTAAAAGATACACCCGATAACAGCATTAAGGTAACACAGCTATGTCTTAATCAAGGGTCAAAGGGCCGTTTTCCGTCTTCAGGGTCTTTCATAAACAAAATACTACACTGGATTGGGCGGCGCCTGTGGCTCACAGGAGGAGGGCGCCGGCCCCATTTGCCGGAGGTGGCGGGTTCAAACCCAGTACCGGTCAAAAACTGCAAAATACAAACAAACAACAACAACAAAAAAGCACTGGATTATTACTCCCAACGACTGAATCCATTTCATGCCTTAGAAAAGAAAGCAATAATTGCGCTTAAAGGTTTTATAACAAACAACACAAAACTCGTTTCTACCGGCAACGAAAGCTGTGCACCAGCTTGGAAATTAAGGGGCCCAATTCGCCCCCGGTGGGCGGCGCCGGGGATCGAACCTACCTCAAGTCACCCACGGGAAGAGCAGATACGAAGGCATCCCAGGGACCGCGTTTCTGCGTGTGAAGCCGGGTGGGGCGCTCCCGCGGGGGCTGGCTGCGACCAGAACGAGAAGGCAGAGGAACTGCGCCAGTCGAACCACTAGCTCACCGCGGTTCCTCCCGGGCCGGCTCCCGTTTCCATGGCTACCGTCCACTCCGGCCCCAGCAGAGCGGAACGCGCTCGGAGATGGGGCCGGGCGCCGGCTCGCTCCGCCCCCAGGCTGAGCGCGCCCCGGCCGGGCCCCGGCGCTCGGCCGAACCGGCCAGGGGCAGCGGGATTGCTTCGCTAGCGCTCGGTCCGGGCCAAAGCTCGCTGGGCAACGGGGCGGGGGAGTCCCTGCTTCTCCCGCTCCGCCCTGAGCCGGGGATTCGCATCCGCAGCGGAGAAAGGCCGCGCCGCGCCGTTCCTGAACTTTCACCCGGGCCGCACCCCTTTGCGTCGGAGCGTCGTTGCCGTGGTAACGTGACGTTCTCCCACAGGATCGCGCTCTCTGGTCTGAGCGGCGTGTGTCCGCCATTTTGCGAATGTCGGGTTACCTGAGGTTTGACGGCGGGCCTGTGGGTGTGGTGGGTTTTCACTGCTCAGCTTCTCCTTTCCACCATTAGCGACATCCACTCTCTCGCCGTCGCCACCCATCGCGCCGACGGCAATGAATGTTTTTAAGTGATACTTCATACGCCCTATTTGTCTTGGAGAATGTGGAGCTGCATCCACGAGCTTCCTGCCGCCCCTTCGTTGCATTTTTTTCCGTGAGTGGATTTGTGGCTGCGCTTTTCCATAAAAGGAACCAAAACAGAAACGTGTCCGTTAATAAAATAAGACCAAGTTCTGGTGTTCCATGAAAACGCGGTGGCTGTTATTCGCATGGTATTAATTTCAGACGGAAGAGTTTTCCCAGGCTGGCCACAGAGACCCCGATTAAGCCACTTACGAAGTTCTCCTTATGCCCAGTGCCCACCTCCAGTTTTCTTCGAAATTTGATTTTCTTCTAAGTTTTGGGCGCCTTATAGATTGCTACTTGAGAGTGAGAGCTTGAACAAGATCGACTTCGACGGATGAAGAGGTTTCCTTGTGGGACTGATGACCCAGCAGCTCTTCGCACTTGGGATTCTCCTAGGTGGCTTGAGGACTGTCTGGTGTGGGTCGCCTACTGCAAAACTGTGAATGTCGCCGTATTTTCCCTCTGGCTGATGAGGGTGGCTTAATATTTAAGCATTTAGATTTTAAAGTCGTAATGGGAAAAAAAATTATTGTTTTAATGTTAAAAGAAAGCCAAGGTTTTATTAGAAATATATGTCATGCTATTCAGAGCATAAGCGTACTTTATTGAAAGTAGGAACCCTGTGTAGTACCAATGATGTGCATATACTTGCCTTCAGGGACACAATTTGATAGACCTTTATAGTTGGGTGTCTGCGCAATTAGATTATGGGAAAATGTGCTCTTAGTCCATCCATAATATTTCACACTCAACAGTTAACTTGTCATGGGTCAGAGGACTATGTTCAGCATCTCTCAAGCATCAGGTCCTGCTCAGAAGCTCAAGTGTACTGTGGTTTTGAGTAGAGGCTCCAGAGTTAGGAAGTGCAGACACACTTGTCCTGAGTTGTGTAATCTAATTTTTACTGTGCTCAGTTAATTATCTTGTAAAATAAGATTAATAGTAAAACTTAACCCACAGAGAGTTATGTGGATTGAAATAAATCTACATACCGGTAAATCGCTTAGCATAGAAACTAGCACAGCTTAAGTGCTTAGTAAGGATGAGCCATTATCTTCTTTGTGTAGAGTGGCTGTGTTCATAATGCCCATTATTTTTACAGGGCAATATGTGTGACCCAAACAAAATTAGCATTTGTGTTACTGAAAAACTTGTTGGCATTTGGTTTTTTGGTTCTTTCTTTTCAAAATATATGTGAACATTGCTTAGCATAAAAGTAGTAAAAATTTGTGATACAAGGCCTTTGACTATTATCTGCACATAAAATATTCAGCATTTATTGAATATGGAGTTGTGGTTCTTATTTGCAGATATAAAGTCAAATAAAACATGATGCTTAAGCAATTTACCAAACTATAACTTGGGCAGCAAAGACGTAACAAGACGTAACTTGGACAACAAGGACATCAGTAAGTAGAGTGTGTGATGGAGAAACAGAAGTGAGACACAGATGATTCTGGGGGAAATTAAAGATGACTGCAATCTAGAGTCAAAGGACAAGTAGAAGTTAGCTGGTGAAGATTTGGGAGAGCAGGTATTTCTGGCAGGAGAACATTAATTTACTTAACATATTAAGAGCATATATAGAAAATGGTGCTTTGTGTATGTTGTTTAATCTTTATTACGTAGCTTATTCTCACTTCAAATATAAGAAATCTGAACTTCAAGAAAGTAAAATAAATGATGAGATCTGGAGTTAAGTACTAAGGAGAGAGAGAGTAAAAGACAAGCGTACCTTATATACGTTTGGTTAGGGGAGGTGTTGGGATGGTAGAATAAATAGCTAAAAAGGAGTTACTGCTCTGGCTGGAATAGCGTTAGGGGCAGGCCATAAGTTAGAGATTTTCAGCGGGTAATTGGGACAGGGAGATGAGATAAGTTTTGTGACTGGGAGATAAGGAGATGTTTAATAGGCAACTCCCTGTGCTCGGAAAGGAGGGGCTTTTCTGAGGCAGTTTTACCTAATATTCCTCCCTTCTTAATATGTTCAAATTAGAGGGTTGGACTTGGGATAGGGTCCCAAGTTCTCTCTTCTGTAGCTTCTTCCTGCTGAGAGGGGCACATAGTTTTAATTGGCCAACTAGAGGGTGAGAAGAAGGAGAGGAGAAGAGAAGAGACACACACGGGGGGATGGGAGAGAAGAGAGAGTGAGAGAGCTCTTTCATTCTTTTTAATCTCTCCTTTTTTTTTTTTGTCGCCTTTGATGAGATTTTTTACTTTTCTCGTTTTCCCACATAAAGTTCCCATGAAACAACTATGATATCCCTTTTTCTTTCTTAATCTTATATAATTGCATTTTTAATTTTCCTTATCTATTTTCTTTTTCTCTTCTTTGAAGGATTAGGACTCACAACATTGGTCTGGTTAAGGGATCACAGAACTGGTCTGGCTCAAGGAAGCCATGAGCTCAGGGTCTAGGGTGTTCTTCTAGTTTGGGCCTTTAAAAAGGTGATATTGGTAGGCCCACACTGTGACATAATGATAATTTTATTTTTTATATTTGGCAGAGGTGGGATCTTGCTTTTTCCCAGATAAGTAAGGAACCCCTGACCTTAAGAGACCCACTCAAAGTGGACCCCCAAAGTCCTAGATTTGTGAGTGTGGGTCAAAGCACTGTGCTAAGCACCACCATTTTTCCTGTCACTGTCTGTCTCTCTTTCTGTCCTTCTCCCCTTTCCTTCATTTCTTGCCTTTCACCCTCCTTCCTTTTTTCCCTTTCTTTATCTTTTTCTTTGTTTTCTCTCTTCTCAATAGTTACCCTTCTCTTCTTTTTGGCCTTATACCAAATGGCCACTGCAACACCTAAGATCCATGCCAGTGTAATTTAAAGTGAGGAAGGTAGTGTGAGGGAAAAGCAGGGGAATAAAGTGAACAGGAAAAAAACACTCATGAGGAGTAACCAACAGAAAAGTTCTGTCAACACAAAAAAACAAACAGAACAACACCCCCAAGGGAACATAAGTTAGCTACTACCTATAAAGAATTAATGGAGGGTGGCACCTGTGGCTCATTGAGTAGGGCGCCGGCCCCATGTACCGAAGGTGGCGGGTTCAAGCTCAGCCTCGGCTGAACTGCAAAACAGAAAAATAGCCAGGCATTGTGGTGGGTGCCTGTAGTCCCAGCTACTCGGGAGGCTGAGGCAAGAGAATCACCTAAGCCCAGGAGTTGGAGGTTGCTGTGAGCTGTGGGTTGCCACAGCTCTCTACCGAGGGTGATAAAGTGAGACTCTGTCTCTGTTAAAAAAAAATTTAAAAAGGCTCGGCACCTGTGGCTCAATGGACTAAGGCGCCAGCCATGTACACCTGAGCTGCCGGGTTCAAATCCAGCCCGGGCCTGCCAAACAACAATGATGGCTACAACCAAAAAATGGCCAGGCATTGTGGCAGGTGCCTGTAGTCCCAGCTACTTGGGAGGTGGAGGCAAGAGACTCTCTTGATCCCAGGAATTGGAGGTTGCTGTGAGCTGTGATACCACAGTACTCTATCCAGGGTGAAAGCTTGAGGCTCTGTCTCAAAAAAAAAAAAAAAGAAAAAAAAAAGAATTAATGGAAATGATAGAAAGGGAATTTAAAATATGGATGGCAAATGCAATAAAAAGGAACTGATGAGAAAGTGGAAAACAATTGAACAGAAATCCAAAAACAGAACCAAAACAATGAATGAAAGTTATGAAGAATATAGAAAGCCTATGAAGAGTTTCAGAAATTGAAGGAGTTAATCAGGAAACTTAAAGATGCAATAGAAAGTATCAATAACATATTGGACCATGGAGAAGACTCTCAGATCTAGATAGCAAAGCTCTTGAGCTAAAATAGGTAGTTCTTTAACTTTAAGCAGAAAAGAGGAGAGAGAAAGCAGAACATTCACTTAGAAAATTATGGGACTTCATGAAGCATTCAAACATACAAATTACAAGTATCCCTGAAGGGAAGAATATCCCAATGGAATGGAAGCTTTACTGGAGGATATCATAAATGAAAACTTCCCAAGTACCACCAAATATTCTGACATACTCCTTTCTCCATTTGTGTTCATGAACAAAAGGGAAATGCCTTAGAGATTCTTACCCAAAGGCCTGGAGACCATCAGAGACCCCTTGGGTATTATAGACAACTTTTAGACCCTGTAGCAAAAGGATTTCCACCCTATATACAAGCTATTACAGTCAATGCAAATTTACTAAGGCAATCAAGGAGTAAATTGTGGACTCTGTAGTAACTATTCATGTCTTTCATTCTGTTGAGTCCTTACTCAACTCTCCTGATACCCAACATCTCTCTGCTAGCAGATTCACTTCTTAGGAGATCCTATTATCACCCTCTAATGTAACTATTGCCGTCTGCAACTCTTTAAATATTGCTACCACATTCCCTTCTTTCTGATGAGACATTACACGGTTTTAAAATCCTAACTGATATCTTACCAATCCCTAAAGAGGACCTATAAGAAACACAAGTTCCAAATGCTGAACTTCAAAATAACTCAGAGAAATGTCAAACTGGCTATGCTGTTATCTCACCATTTGAAACCATTGAAAGTGGTCCTTTACCCAAGGCTGTTTCTGCCCAACAGGTATAACTTTTTGCTTTCTACGGAGCAGTGTTTTTCAACCTTTTTTATCTCATGGCACACTTGAACCTATAGTTAAACTTCTGCAGCACACTTAAATTATGCTCATCAAAAAAAAAAAAAAGGTAAAAAAGAGAATGTGCTTTGATCTTCTTTTGAAAATCACTGCTTTGGAGCATACATACTGGCAATTAACAAAACTGTAAATCTCTGTATTGGTAACTGCTATGCTTTGGGGGCAACACAAGATTTTTACATGCTCTGGAAACAAGGAGATTTTCTGACCTTTATTGGCCAAAATGTTTTTTAAAGACACCATGTCCTGGAACTATTTGAAACTATCCAAAAATGTAAGTCTTTAGCAATATTCATATCCCAAGAAATTCAAAATCTGACACTAAAGAAGATAAAAGGTAATAATTACCTAACACAGCTCAAAAAATCAACCACTCATAGTTCAATACCCCCTAAAACCCTCTAAATGCCGATTGGACAAAATCAAACACTACAACTTCAATACACAAGAGATAGCTTTCCCAAACTGAAAAACCAATGGAAAACTTTAGGATCTTTTCATGACCCCAAAATCAATCTATGGTATAGTCCCAATGAAGAGATCAGTCTCACCAGAGGACTCACAAGATCAAATTTTCAATTACATTCATCACTTAACCCATTGTAGAAGCAATAAAATGATTCCTTGTGGGAAAACAATATTATTGAAACCTCCCCAAAGGTTATTTCTCAAGTTTATCCCAGATAAACAATTCTGTCCCAAAGCTAACCCTGGAAAATCTTGTCCTAGTTCTATGAGATATTTTCCTTTGTTTTCAGACACTTTTGAGATGTGGTAGATAGATTTTATCTAGCTACCCTGCCTCTTAAGGATATAAATTGTCATGGTTATGGTTTATATATTTTCCCCCTGGGTTGAAGTCTTTTCTTGTTGAAGAGCAACAGGCTCAGCAGTTAAGTATGATCTTTTTAGAAAATACAACCCTGGCAGGGCACAGTGGCTCAGCCTGTAATTTTAGCACTTCGGGGGGCCAGGGTATCTTTGAGCGCAGGTGTTCTAGATGAGCCTGAGCAACACCCACACCCTGTCTTTACTAAAAGTAGAAAAATTAGCCCAGGTCATATGGCAGGCAGCTATACTCCTAGCTACTGGGGAGGCTGAGGGAAGAGGATCGCTTGAGCCCAAGCATTTGAGGTTTCTGTGAGCTACAATACCAAGCACTGTACTTAGGGTGACAGAGTGAGACTTTGTCAAAAGCAGAAAAGAGGAAGAAGAGAAAGGGAAAGAAAAGGAAACCCCCACATGGGGCATAAGCTCAGAACTGCATAGTGATTGAGGCACTTATTTTACTAGTTTATACAATCAATAAATAAGTTTGGAATATTCCAGAACTTCAGTCCCCAATCCCCTGGCCACAGATGTACTAGTCTGTGGCCTGTTAGGAACCAGGCGCACAGCTAGAAGTGAGTAGCAGGTGAGCGAGTGAGCTAAGCTTCATTTGTACTTAGAGCTGCTCCCCACCCCTATGCTGCTTTACCACCAAAACTCCATCTCCTGTCACATCTACAGGGGCATTAGATTCTCAGAGGGGCGCAAACCCTACTGTAAACTGCAGCATGCAAGGGATCTAGAGCGTGTGCTCCTTAGGAGACTCTAATGTCCCACCCCCACAGTTTGTGGAAAAGCTGTCTTCCATAAGAGCAGTTCCTGGTGTCAAAAGGTTGGGGTTCCACTATTCTAGAACATTCCCAATGTGCCTACCACCCACAGTCCTCTGGGTTAATGAAATATAGCAAAAGAACAATTAAGACCCAATTTGGCAAAATCAGTGGCATCTCTCAGTTTGCCTTGGCTCTACACTTAGATAACATAGAAGAACCCCATTTGAGATAATTACTGGAAAACCTATGCATTCAGACCAATAGTTTTATGAGTCAAACCTAATCAAAGATTACATGCATAACTATTGTGAGGAATTAACCCAAGTCTGACAAAAAAAAAAAATTATAAATTGATGGAGCAATCGTTCCACAGTGCACTCCTGGGAGACAAAACCAACATCAACATGATTTACAGCCAGAGATCTGTAGATCAAAAACAGAACCCACAGAAGGATGCCTTAGAACCAAGATAGAAAGGACCTTATTGGGTATTTTAACCAATCCTTGCACCACAAAGCTTTTTAAAGGCCTTGATTTTATGAATACATATGTCTTATTGTTTTAAAGCTGTATTTCCTATGTGGAACTCTCAACCTGATCAAAATCTTCAACTTAAACTGACAAGGTTTGGTTCAGTCTTACACGTGACATCAGAAGTCAAAAGCGATCCCAAAAATCTGGACAAGGCCTGTGTATCACACATAGGATTAAATTTTTCATCATACTTGTTTATGAATCAAATAGCCCAAATCTTCAAACTCTTACTCCTATTCATCACCTTACTGAATTTTTGCTTATATCCTTTGCCCTTGATTTTAACGACTTACAAGTTTTGACTGGTTTCAATAAGTTCTCCATAATTAGTTTACACCTAATTTTTGTTTTAATCTAACTACTAGCCAAACATTCAAGGTACTCTGAGTCCATATATGAGAATAAATAACCTTTTGAATATACTCTGAGGACACATAGCATTTCCCCAACTTTTACCTATAATGAGGTCTAATTACCTCTACTTTGTTTTTCCTTTGTTTGCTGAACAACATCCTATTCAGTGATTTTCAACTGGTGTGCCATGAGAGGATCTTAGGAGTGCAGCAAAAATTTTTAAAGACCATTAATTAAATTATTTTTGAAGAAAGTCCAAAGCACAGTAAGTATATTGTTTTCCTTCACTCTTTTTTTTTTCTATCAACATAATTTGTGGCATGGAGGTTTAACGATAGGTTCAAGTGTGCCTTGAGATTTAAAAAAAAGGTTGAGAAAGAATGGAAGAAAAAGTATCCAATGTACTCAGCCCTACTATGAAACAATTTATAGCTTTCATATGAAGGCTATAACCCAATTATAGCACAAGAATATGGGAAAAGGGGCGGGGGGGGAGGAGGGAGACTGGGTGAAGGGAGGGTAATTGGTGGGATCACACCTACAGTGCATCTTAGAAGAGTATAGGTGAAACTTACTGAATGCAGAATATAGAGGTCTTAACACAGTAACTAAGAAAATGCCATGAAGGCTATGTTAACCAGTTTGATGAAAATATTTCAGATTGTATATGAAACCAGCACATTGTACCCCATGAGTGCATTAATGTACACAACTATGATTTAATTATATAATAAAACAACTTGAGAAACGCTGGTCTAGATGATCCACTGCTAGACCCCTTAATGAGCAAGAAAATCTTAGGCATCTCCTGCCCGTATGCTTCCTGATTACCACCTTGCTTTACACTGTTTACTGGCCTCTCCAAGGAGAAGTATGTAGACTTTCAAATACTTGTTGTGGCATATAGATTAAACATTTCTCATCAGGTTGAATTAGAAACATCTAAAATACCAAAATTAATGATGTCTTCCAAAGGAATACATTCATAAGAACTTTCTTCATGGCTTCACCTGGATTTTTCTGACCTTTTCAATTGGCTTCTTAAAGTGTTGGTTACATCTCAGGGCCAGAATACAGCTATTACTAATTGTTATCTCTCTGGGGTCTTTATTTTTATTCTTTTTAGGATTTGAACCATCTCTGTTTCTCATTGCTGTCAGACTACCCAAAATGTTAACATCATGTTAATATCATGTTAACATCATGATGTCACAATGTTTAGATATGGTTTATTAAATGTATGCCTGTCTTGATATACTATAAGTCAACATGGATTGATGCAGCCTCCCTTGTTAGAATGGTTCCCTGGTAATCAAATGTGGCCAGTCTTTGAATCTCTGCAGACAGATACTGACTTTCAATAGCTTCCCTCCATGGGGCATGAAACTCTAGAAAGAGATGTTTC
The DNA here is from genome assembly GCA_963573935.1 of Arctocebus calabarensis. NCBI lineage: Eukaryota > Metazoa > Chordata > Mammalia > Primates > Lorisidae > Arctocebus > Arctocebus calabarensis. The sequence goes on from CAUYON010044257.1 coordinate 44,429, forward strand.
TAGTTTTGAGAGAAGCAGTTAACAAATTCATGGCCAACCAATTGATGATCAGTCAATGATACTTTCTTAATTCAGTAATACTTGATCAAAATAGGGAAATATGAAATGTGATACCAAAAAAATGATGTCAATCTTTGTTCAGAGCTCCAAAATAAAGTCAAGAAGCCATTCCAAAAAGGACTGCCTGCATGCTCTTCCAACTTGCAAAACATGAAAATGAAAAAAACAAAACAAAACAACTATAACAAACCAACAACAGGAACTTGACTGGAACCTTTAAACTAAGCCAAACTGCAACAACCACAAAATCTCAGAAAACAGTTTCATTTCACCAGGACTACAAGTTCTGCACAGCAGCACTCTATGAACCATGGTCCTGAGTACCAAGCCAGCTATCTCCACCAGTGTAATTCTTTAAAAATCTGTGTCATTATTCTTCACTTCCTTATGATTTTCTTTGAAAAAGCACTATCACCCTTCCTCTCATAGGAACATAATTTGCTTCTAGCTAAATCTTTCTTCCTCAAATTACAGTTCCTCAAACCCCTATAAGTTTGTTGTCATATTGTATCATAGTATTGTCACTTGTGTGAGTGTTCATGGTTCGTAATTTGGGGTAAAGGATACACAAGAGTTCATACTATTTTTTTTTAATGTTTAAAGTCATTTCAAAATAAAAAAAAGCAGAATATACATGCGAAACAATAAAATGCAAATACTAAAGAAGCAGTACAGAGATTCCTTTAGTTATCACAGAACTGAATAAGGTAGTGTTGGCACAAGGTAAGATCTGAGAGAAGCTATGAAGTTGGGAGAATTTTCAAGGAAGCAAAGAGGAACAGAGGATGTAAACATAAAGAAAATGGCCTTCACAAAGCAACATTCAGGAATGTGCATGGTTTGCTCAAAAGATTATGAGTAGAGTCATGTGGACAGGAAATAGATACAGAAAATTAATAATTCTGCTTGACTGTATACAATAATAATAAATTACTCCATATGACATAAATCAAAACAAAGAAGAGCAATGCTTAATGATACCCATAGTCCCCATATTTATATATTTACTGACTTTCAACCAAATGCTCAAACATTTGACTGCATCTTAACATTGTTTTGCTGCATTGCTCTCTACTCTATGACCTGAACTCATGAGGTTGGAATTCAAGATTTTCCAAATGATATTCTTACCAAAATGTACTGATGCTTGATTGCCCTGATAAGCAATTTAGTCTTCTGTGAACATAAAGCTGTCTTATTCTGAAACTGTATTAAGAAACTGTGATTAAGGTGACAAATCACACATAATCAGACCTTTGTGTGAATCTTGACACGCCATGTCTGAGACCTCATGCAATTTGAACCTTCCTAGCTTTAGTTTCTCCTCTGAAAAATAACAAATAATAGTTTATCCTCAATATGTTCATATGAGGATGATCTAGAAAACTGACCCAGTACATAGAAGAAATTCAATAATATAATTATTAGATAGAACCTCTATAATTGAAAGAACACCCAAGAAATATTTGTTTAAGGCAAAAATTGGCAGTTGATTATAATAAGACTACACAGCAAGGTAGATTGCTACAATTACGAGGTTTTTGTTTTTGTTTTGTTTTGTTTTTTAAGAAAAGAGAGGTGAGAACTTAAAAGGTCTGTATGCAAGATTTACTCAATCATTTGCAAGACAAGCAGTGGAATTTTGAGTAAGAAATTCATTCTGAAGTCAGGTCAACATATTATCTGCTGATTTTTATCTTACCTGAGCTATCTCAGAGTCCAATGAACTAAGAGTAAAAAGCAATTGTGATTGATAACTGAGGCAAAAATATATCTCAAACTATGGTCCTATAGATTTAGGTAAAGTCTTAAATTTGTCCTCATGAAAGACATTATCATGCATTATTTTCACTCTGCAGATCTTCTTCACAAATATTTCAAACACTTGGTTTCCAAAGTAAAGAAGTGATAAAATACTTCTTTAGGCAAGATGTATCTGAATTAGAATGAGGTGGAAAAGGAAAAGATGCAGGTGTGGGTTGCAGTCTTCAAGTTAAGAAACGGTTTTGCAACACATTTTTAGTTCAGAATTGAGATTCTGTCCCAGAAACTTTGTTTATTTTTTTTCCTGTAGAGATGCTATTCTATAGCTGATTTGTCATAAGGGAGAAAGGAAGGTTGAAAAGCATCCAAACAGAAATTGCTTACAAGTGCTTGAAATACTGCATGAAATCCCTATTTAGTCTCCCAAACAGATTTTAAGAATCAGTGTCTTAGCCATTTTCCACAGCTGTTCGAAAAGCTCCATAGCTTGCAGTGCTCTGTCAGACAGAATGGAATTAGTCATCACCTCCTAAGAGAAGAAGAGGGTTTGAGTGATGCAGGTCAGAAAACAACTCATGTATAAAGTATTTAGTGCTTATTTGCCACATTTAATGGGTGTTCTTGAGTTAGACTTGGACAATTTGTGTTTATTTGATTGACTGGTGTTAGAGCTGGAATGTTCGTGTCCCCATGCAATTTGTTGTGATTCTGTTGTATGTAAGCCACCTAGTCTACAGCATTTTGTCATGGTGGCTGCAGTGGACTAAGACAACTAGTAAGGGGTTTTTGTTCTTGTTGTTTTCCTTTTATTAAGGCATATACACATAGACCATGAATACATTTATGCTTTTGTGGGGAACAATGTATTGGTTTTTTTATACAATTTGGAATGGTTACATCAAACTAATTAATATAGCCTTCACCTCATTTACTTAACTATTATGTTAAGACATTTATGTTCTATACTCGGGTAAGGGTTTATTTTAAAGTGAAAAAAAAATGTTTGAATTAGTGAACATGTTTACAGGAATAGCTTTGTGGCACATTGGTTATTATATTCCAAAAGAAGAATCTCCACCTAAATCTTTGGGATTTAGATATTAACTTGACTGGGATAAGGAATGCCTAGAGCACTGGTAAAACATTCTGGATGTGTCTGTAACAGTGTTTCCAGAGAAGATGGGCATGCAAGTCAGTGGACTGAGTGGAAAAGATTCACCCTCAAGGTAAGTGGCTGCCATGCAATTGGTGAAACAAAAAAGCAGAGGAAAGGCAAATTTTTTCTCTCTCTTTTACTCTTGAAACTGGGACATCCTTCTTCTCCTGCTCTTGGACACTAGAACTGTAGGCTCTCCAGTCTTCTTACTCAGGACTTTAAAAAGTACCCCCATCCCTGGTTTCTCAGGCCTTCAACTTTGGACTGAGAGTTATATCATCAGCTTCCCTTAGTCTGAGGTTTTGGATTTGGATTTAGCCATGCACCTGGTATCCCAGGGTCTCTAGCTTGCAGACAGCCTGTCAAGGAAATTTTCAGCTCTCTAATCATGAGAGACAATTACCCTAGTAAATTTCCTTTTTCATATATAATTATTTTTTTCAAGACAGAGTACCACTCTGTGGCCCCAGGCTAAGAATGCCATGGTGTCAGCTTACCTCACAGCAAACTCAAACTCCTGAGCGAAAGCAATCCTTCTGCCTCAACCTCCTGAGTAGCTGGGACCACAGGCATCAGCCATCACACCTGGTACATTTTTTCAATTTTTTAGTAGAGACAGGGTATCACTTTGGTCAGGCTCTGACGTCATGCAATTCTACCACCTCAGCCTCCCAGATTGCTAGGATTATATGTGTAAGGCACCATTCAAGGATTATAACTAATTATATATCTCTTATTTATTCTATCTCTGGAGAACACTAACTAATACTAATTTTGGTACTAAGAGTAGTTCTAGAGGACCAGAATTAAGGATAAGTTTTCTTAATCGGTTTAGGGTTTTTTATAATTGGTTTTCTAATCTAATTGGACTTAAAAATGCTAAGGAATTTACCTCTAATAGTTTAGAGAACACTGATAGTCCATGGTATTAACCATTTATAGAGATAAGCACGGTGTCTGCATTGGCTATCCCTAATCAGCCACTTGTAAGAGGCAAAGAAATTGGCAGCTCTGTATAAGGTACTGTCAAATATTTGTGGAAAACCAAGAAGTATAATGACATTTGTTGGTTGCTCTTAATCTCTGTGGAGAAAGTAATAACAGAAAAAGATGAGCTCCAAGATTTGATTTCTTGCATCCAGCTCTTTATCTAAATACCCTAAGAGAGTTTATGTGTGTCCTGAGGGAGAATCTTCTCTCCTATAGCCACAGGGTTGAAATTACTAAAAATCAAACACAAGGCTTTATCATGCAATTTATTTTTTTACAATGAGAGTTGAACTCTCAGCCTCACAGGGTATTTATTTATGGTTACAGTAAGAGCATTGGCTGGGAAAGAATGGGATCCTGTAAGTTGGAATGGGGATGTGATTCTATTCCCCATTAAGGCTGAAGACATTGGGCTCAAACATTCTAATGAGTCTTATTTGCCAGTGGTGGTCTCCACAGCTCCAGTGGAGGCATTGGTAGTCTTAGCCTTCCCATCTCTGTCCAAGAAAATTAATCCTGTATTGCCTGAAGAAACAATAATGGCCTCCCCTGAGGCAGATACAAGGCAAGGCAACACTGGTTCTCCATAAAACCCATTCCAATTTACCCTCTTTGCTTCTAAACCTATAACTAAACTCAAGTCCCAGGAGATCCCTAGAGGTGAGGTACAAAGTATGACTCTTAAAGAGGTGCCCCCTACTCCAAAAGAACTAGATTATTTTCTAATGTATGTCAGCAGAAATGGAATTGAAATGGATTCTAAGGGTGTGGGATAATAATGGTGGATGGAAGAACACGACATTGAATCAGACCAAATTTATTGATATGGGCCCACTAAAAAGAGATTCTGCATTTAATGTTCCATCTCAGGGAGTCATAAAAGGGGCTATTTGTTTGTTTGGTTAGTTGGTTGAATGAAAAATAGATCAAAATATAGTCCACCATAAGCCATTCAGAAATGCCTATTATCCCTTTTTTTATATGTACAGGAAAGGATTCAAAGGAGTAGGGAGTTTGGAATGCTGGTGTGTACTTGTCACTTTAAACCTGTTCATCCCTACTATAGGGGTACAAAGGACATACATTTTCAGCTCAGCACCTATAGCTCAAGCGGCTAAGGCACCAGCCACATACACCAGAGCTGGCAGGTTTGAATCCAGCCTGGGTCTGCCAAACAACAATGACAACTACAACCAAAAAATAGCCTGGCATTATGGCAGGCACCTGTAGTCCCAGCTACTTGGGAGGCTGAGGCAAGAGAATCGCTTAAGCCCAGGAGTTGGAGGTTGCTGTGAGCTGTGATGCCACGGCACTCTACCCAGTGCAACAGCTTGAGGCTCTGTCTCAAAAAAAAAAAAAAAGACATATATTTTCACCAATACTTAAATACATGGATTCTTTACAGAAGCCACGGCAATCTTGAGGAGTTCTGTGATTGCACTTCTCTGCAGGCCAAGCTTACAGTGGGAGCAATAGTCCCTCAATTGGAAATTTTAAATGCAATGGAAATAATTAATCCTGTTGTTCATGGAATTTCTTTCTGCAAAAGGTTCTTCATCTCATGGATTCAAACAACGAACCCACAGACCACAAATCAATGGTAAGATATGATTTATTAAAGAGAAAGGAATAAGAAGGAATAAAAAACACCAGACAGAGCTTCTAGCAGAGAGAAAGACCCAAGTGGGAAGTGTCCACGTGGATCTTTTGTCTAGGGGTATAAGATCTAGAGACTTATGGTTGGCCAGGACTTTGTAAATGGAGACACCTTTCCAATGTTAATGATGTATTAACAAATGAATGCAGTCCCTCCAGCTGCATGGAGGGCAGGGCGTCCACTTCCAAAAAAGGTCCAGCTGGCTTACATGAAATTGCCCAGGCCTAGGAAATGGGGAGACAGTCCCTGTCTAGCCCTGAATGGGGGAACCCTTTATCACTGTGGCAGAGACCAAGAAGTGGTACTCAATGTCAATGGCAAGGTGGACACAGTTACTGTGATGGACATCAAAGCAAAGGAATAAAATAGCCTAACAGTGTAGATGTATGATGTTGGCCTGTTAATTATGGTGTTCCTAGAAGTGAAATGAATAAGAAGTTCGCTAAATTCTTACTTGATATGTATAAGCAGAACATTTTCAGACCATGCAAACAAATGTCTGATTGTAATCATAAAAACAGAGAATCATGGCCTCTCAATCAATTTCCAGAATTGAGCCACTTGGCAGACACAGACCCCTGGAATGAAAGGGAGGCTGGGTCCCCTCCAGGAAAGACCTAAGTATACTACCAAAAATTTATACTGTTAATATTTGTCCCATCCTTCTACAAATGTACCTATAGCTTTTTACCAGGGTAACTGCACTGGGGAAAAAAAAAAACATAATCATACCTTTTAGAAACAACTGGACATTGACTCTGAACTAACATTGATACATTGATTCCAGGAGACACAAAATGTCACTGTAGACCTCCAGTCAGAACAGGGCATTATGGAGGTCAGATGATGGATGGGGTGTTAGTCCAGGTCTGAATCAGACTGGGTACCTCAGGTCCCCAAATTTATCCAGTAGTTATTTCTCCAGTTCCATAATGCATAATTGGAATAGACATATAACCATCCCTCATTATCCAGAAAGGATTTGAGGGACTGATTCTAGGACTCCCTGTGGACCACAAAATCCATGGATGCTCAAGTTCTTTGTGCAAAATGGTATAGTATATTTGCCTATAACCTAGGCATATCCTGCTATTCAAATGTACTTCAAATCATCTCTCTATTATTTACATCACCTAATGCAAAGTAAATCCTATGTAAATAGTTGTTGTGCTGTATTATTTATGGAATAATGGCAAAGAAAAAACCTATATATGTTCAGTACAGAAAGAATCACCTATTTTCTTAAAACATTTTTGAACCACAGTAATTAAAGCCACAGATGGAGAAGCCACAGGGGTGATTGTACTTAGCAGCTGCAGAACCCCCACATTGGTTCCCTGACCTGCAGAGTGAGAGCAATTAGGGTAGAAAGGGCCAAACGGAATCCATTAGAACTGCCTCTACCTAGGAAAATAGTGAATCAAAAACAATGCCACATCTCTGGAGGGATTGCAGAGACTGCAGCTACCAGCAAGGACTTGAAAGATTCAGAGGTGGTGACTCCCACCACAACCCCATTCATGTCTCCTATTTGGCCTATGCAGAGACAGATGGATCTTTGAAAATATCACTGGATTAGTATAAGCTTAACCAAATGGTAACTGCAATTTCAGCTGTTGTACCAGATAGAGTTTTATTGCTTGATAAAATTAACACATCACCTAACACCTAGTATGAAGCTGTTGATCAGGCAAGTGCCTTTTTCTCCACACCTATCTGTAAGGACCACCAGAAGCCATTTTCCTTCAGTTGGCAAGGCCAGCAATACATTTTCACTATTCTACCTTATGTCATAATTTAGTTTACAGAGATCTTTATCACCTTCCTTTCCACAAGGTATCACACTGGTCCATTACATTGATGACATCGTGCTGATTGAAGCATTATGAAAATGACAGTAGCGTGAAGTAGCAGTTTATTGGATTTGTTGGTAAGACACTTGTGTGTCAAAGGTTGGGAAATAAATCCAATTAAAATTCAAGAGCCTTCTACCTCAGTGAAATTTCTGGGGGCCCAGTAGTATGGGGTACATAAAGTTCTCCCTTCTAGGGGAAGGGTAAGTTGTTACATTGACCTTTCCTACGACAAAGAAATAAGCACAAAGCCTTTGGGGTCTGTTTGGATTTTGGAGGCAACATATGCCTCATGTCAGTGTGTCACTCTGCCCTCTACCAAATGACCTGCAAAGCTGCTGGTTTTGCTTTTTGCTTTGCTTTGCTTTGCTTTGCTTTGCTTTGCTTTGCTTTGCTTGAGACAGTCCCCACTCTGTTGACTAGACTAGAATACTGTGGCCTCACCCTAACTCACAGCAACCTTAAACTCCTGGGTTCAAGCAATCCTGCTGCTTCAGTCTTCTGAGTAGCTCGGACTACAGGCATTCACTGCACCCAATGCCTGGATAATTTTTTTTCTATTTTTAATAGAGACATGGTCTTACTTTTGCTCAAGCTGATCTCAAGCTCCTGAGCTCAAGATATCCAACTGTCTCAACTTCCCAGAGTGCTGGGATTACAGGTGTGAACCCCCAGGGCTGACCTAAAGCTGCTAATTTTAAATGATGCTCAGAACAGAATACTCTGCTACAAGTCCAGGCTGCTCTGCAAACTTCTCTGCCACTTAGGCCACAGGAATCCAACAAATCAGATGGTACTTGAAGTATTGGTGGCAGAGAGGGTTGCTGACTGGAGCCTTTGGCAGGCCCCTATAGGTTAATTGCAATGAAGTCACTTAGGATTTTAAAGCAAGGCCCTGCCATTATCTGCAGGTAACTAGTCTCTCTTCGAGAGAGCTCTTGGCTCAGTTGTAATACTGAACCCTAGTATTAATAGAAACTGACTGCTTGACCATGAGCCAGCAAGTTACCATGTGGCCTAAGCTGCCTGTGATGAACTGGATGTTATCTGACCAAGTCATAAAGTTGGGCATGCACAGCCGTGCTCCATCGCAAAATGGGTCCAAACATGTCCTGAGGGCATAAGTAGATACATGAAAAAGGGACCCAAATGTGCCACGTCTTCCCATGGTTTCTGTTCCTACTGTGCTGCCCCCTTTCTGCCAGCCTGCTCTGGCTTCATGAGGTGTACCCTATGATCAAATGAAAGAGAAAAATAAGACTAGGCCTTGTTTCACAGATAGCTCTATACGGTCTTTCAAGAACCTCCCAAAAGTGGATGGCTGGAAAACTACAGCTCCTTTCAGAAACCTCCATGAAGGACAGTGGTGAAGGAAAATCTTCTCATGAGGCAGAACATCAGGCAGTGAGCCTGTCAGTGCACCTTGCTTGAAAGAAAAAATAACCTGACATGAGATTACATTATGCACACTGATTCATGGGCTGTACCCAATTATTTGGCTGGATGGTCAGGGTCTTGGGAAGAATGAAATTGGGAAATTGATTGCAAAGAAATTTGGAGGAGAGGTATTGAATAGACCTCTTTCAGTGAGCAAAAGAAGTGAAGATGCTTGAGTTCTATGAAAATGCTCAGCAAGGGATGACCTCATCAGTGTAGAACTCTAATAAACAAGCAGATAGCTTGACCTGTTTTGTGGACACCAGTCAACCTCTTTCTCCATCTCTGTCATCACTGTAGGGATGCATGAACAAAGTGGCCATGGTGGTAGGGATGGAGGTTACACATGGGCTTTTGCAATGGAGATTTTTCACTTACCAAAGCTGACCTGGTTACAGCTGCTGCTGAATGCCCAACCTGCCCACAGCAGAGATCAATACTGAGTCCCCGATATGGCATCATTTACAGAGTGAGCAGCCAAACAACAGACTAAAAAAGAAGTACAGTGTTGACTAGAAAACTGATCCAGACTACCAAGAGGACATAAGACTACTATGCCACAATGAAGGAAGAAAAATGTGTCTGGAACAGAGCCATTCCCTTAGGGCATCTCTTAGCATTACCATGCCCTGCAATTAAGGTCAGTGGAAAATTACAACAATCTAACCCCTAGATCTCACATCTTCAGCCTTTGACTGAGAGTTACACCACCACCCTCTCTAGTTCTGAGGCTTTCCAAGTTGACTGAGTCACAATGTAAGCATCCCTGGGTCTTTGGCTTACCAATGGCCTGCCATAAGACTTCTCGGCCTCCATAGTCATGTAAGCGAAGTCCTCTAATAAAGCTCTTCTTATATATCTACATCTGTATCTATAATCCTTTTGATCTGCCTCTGTGGAGAACCCTGACTAATACACCAAGAGAAAGCTTTGCATATTGGAATGCCCCTGAAGGTAAAAAAAAAAAAAAATGAATAAAAGATCAATCTCTCCTTTCTATCATATCAAAGAAGACACTAGTATTCTAAGGATCACCTTGTCATTGTAGTGATTCCTACTCTCACTTAATCTTCCTTCTAAGAACCATCAAGCTTAAATTCTTTTACTCCAACTTCATTCTCCCACTCAATAATGTTTTATTTCCCTACGTCCTTTTCTTTCTAAAGTAGTTCTTCTCATTAATCACCCTTTCTTTTAATCTACAGACAGCCTTCTAGTTGCTATATTGTTTTCAGTTCATAAATCATGCAACCATTAAACATATTTCCTAAATAATTTATTGATGCCATGGTCTATTCAAGGTGCTCCTAGGAGATAAAAAGAAGAATAAAATACTGTTTCAGCCCAAAGGAGACAACCCAGTGGAAAGCATGAAGTGATAAATGCCATCCATTAGTATAAACATAATAGTATCGTATTACATTATACACATGCTGATATAATTGTAAGTCAAAATTGGTTCTTTTTTCTCATTTTTAAGGTTTTTGGCCATTATAGTAAAGATTCATCAAATCTCAACCCTGAAGAGAAAAAGTTTTCCACAGCTCCTCCAAAATGTGAAAATATAAAAACAAGATTTCGATGTCATAACTGACAAACATGAATTTATCTGAAGTGAGGAAGGGAAGGATGGTGGGAGGGAAGAAAGAAGGAAGGAAGGAAAAGGAAAAGAGGGAGGTAGAATAAACTCTTCTACCTAGCATGTCCTCAGCAATGTGTCACACATCACGGTTAGCTTATATTCTGTAATGACTGGGGTAACCTTTAATTGAGTGCTGACATTGTATGTCATCAAATAATATCTTCCACAAACACTTTTAGAGCATTTTCATCTACTCTCTGTACTCATCTGGTGCTGGAATTATTAAAATACTCTTTTTACTGAACAGACTTTTCTGTAATTTGAACATGTCAACTCCTTACAACAGTGCTGAAACCTTGCCCCTCTCTTAGCATGCTGGAGATAAGGGCAAAAGCTTTTTCATCTACTTACTTTTTTTTCCCCCCATTTTATCTCTACACTATCTCTTTACAAATTGAAAATGAGAGTATAAATTTGTGATTCACATTTCACTTTCAAAACTGAGAGGCTGATATGATGGTAGGTGAAAATATTTCCCTCAGGACTTCAAGCCACAGAGCCATGGCACATTCTCAGATAATGAGGTCTCTAGATAAGTATAGAAGCAGACAAAATAAATGCATCATACATAGCATGTCTAGAAGGAATAACTGAGCCCTCAAGTTTTCCTAGAGTCTTCAGTAAAGTCCTTGAAAATTAACCCAATGAGACAATCTCTCACTTATCATAACATGTTAAAATGACTCATAATACTTAATGGAAGCCAGGTTCCTAAGTTGTCTGGTATGAGACCTTTTGTCTATTATAGGCATAGAATAAATAATTACTGAGAAATTTAGCCATCATATCAGAAAAGTTTACAACTTTAATATTTTTGTCAGTGGTCTGGAATTAGAAAATATTGCCTCATGGCTGATATAGCAAGAGGAAACCCTGTAAAGAACAAATAAGTTTCATTATTTTGTGAAATATTTGGCTCTAATTAACAAACTATTGAATTGCAATAACAACTTAGGATAGCTTATAAAGATATATCAAATTTAGCAAGAAATTAAAAATAAAAAAACAAACACACTAGTCCACTTCTGAGAAAGATATGAGGAAATAAAACACCTCATACATTTTGAAAGGGAATGTAAAATATTCAGCAGTTCTGGAGGGCTCTTTGCACCAACATTCAAAATGTGCATACTGGTTGATCCTGTAACTCCATTTCACATCATTTATCTTAAATATATAAGAATATGAGTAAACAAGTATGATATATAAAGATGTTTATTGAATGTTGCATAATAAAGCAAAACAAAAATAATCAAAATATCAATAATAAAAGGTTTAATGATAGATCCATAAGATGGAATACTATTTAGCTTTTTCTCCATGATAGCTTTTTTTTTAATATTGACATGACAGGACAGCCACAATATTTTACTGAGTTTTAAAAGCATGTTGGGGAATTTTTTTTTTTTTTTGGCAAGGCTGAATTTGAACCTGCCACCTCTGGCATATGGGGCCAGCACCCTACTCCTTTGAGACACCACCCCATTTGGGGGAATTTAAATGCAGTGTAAAATGTAATATGCATTTTTGTAAAATGTATGCAGTATAGGTTTACATTTGCAAAAGCATCTTGAAAGATAAATGAAACTCTTAGGAGCAAATATTTTTGAGGAGCAAGATGAGGGACAGTTTTGTTATATGCTACTTTAAAATAAAGATGTCTCCTTTTCAGGAAAAAAAAATACAACAGGACAACTCATTTTTAAGTTATGTTGAAGGAATATTTCATGACGACATTGGAAAAAGCTCACAACTTTTAAATGAAAGGAAGTAAATTCCTAGCCAGTATAGACAATATGACTATGATTTACTAAATTTATTCACACATAGAAAAAATGTGTACCAAAATGTTTCTGGTGCCATTTTCATGGGAAAAATTGATCCAAGTTGCCACTTGAAAGACTAAATGAGAAATGCACCTGCCTCCATGAAGCCCTGGTGATGCGTCATGATTTTCTTCTCTCACCTATATGCACAGTATGGCAGCGGAGTGAAATCCCCACTGCCACAAGAGCTGCCCAGAGAGCAGGTAAGAGTCCTGCGCAGCCTATCTAGAGAGACAGAAAATCATGAGACAGGGCAGGCAGTGGCCACAGCAGAGGTAAGTCCAAGATCAGACTGACAAGAAAAGTCACATACATTCAGAGTCTACCCATATATTAATCTCTCTGCTAAGAGTCTTAGATATAAATGATATAAATGTTTTACCCTCGAAACAACTTTAGGAATAGAATACTATTATCATCTCCATATTCAAGATTAAGAAGCCAACTCAAGAAGCCAACGCTAGTATGTAACTGGTAGGACATCAAGTCCAGAACAGAATGTAGACCTCTCTGATTTCTAAGATAATGCTTTTTAAACCTTTTATACATATGCCAATGTAAACAACATGGGCACAGCCTCAATGTCTTTTCTCTTGACTTTAAGGTGTTAGGCAAATCAATGCAGTCCACTGCTTTGTGTTAGTTCAGAACGATTTCACCTCCCCTGCCATCTGGATTCGTACACAGTGTGCCCCTACACAAGTATAATACACTGCATAAAACCCAAGGCACCTCCCAAAAACATGCAGTACAACTTTCAAACCAGAAATCAGGGAAAGAAAATGTCTGTCCCCAAGACTGCTATTCTGAAGAGATAATTGCTGTTCATCTCACTTTGCTCACAAAATGCTTGCTACAGAGGCATTTAACACCCTTGGAGGTCAGCCTACACTTCACTGACAGCTACCAGTTCAGCTGCATCAATTCCACCTGAATCTGCTTATTTGCAGGGTTTCTAGAGCACACAGCTTACCAAGCCATTATTATTTTGTGCCTGTGCCCAGAAAGAGCTCAACAAAGGATGCATTTTAATCATCCTGGAATAGGTAAATAAATAAACAGCTCACATGTAGTATGTAATTTACTAGAGAAAAAAACAACCATTGACTTGCTAACCTCACTGTCCATAGTCTGATTCTTCTAGTGATTACTTGCAGAATTCTATGGTGCAGAAAAACCGAATTTCATTTCTTAGCTTATTCCTTAAAATTGTTACTTGATGGATCTTTCCTCAAGTGTCCTTCCTCTTCTCCACACCAAGGTAAGCATATTTCACTGAGCGAACTGCACTGAGGCATGGATAACGATGCATTCGGCAGCCCCTACATTCCTACCCAGACTGATAGGGAATCCAGTCCAGTGCTTAGAAACTCCAAAGCAGCATTTTCCCTCTTTACTGCACACAAAACAAAACAACTTAGGTTACTCATCATTCTCTGGTCCCAGGAATAATCCATTTTGTGACTTTCTGTTGGATCTCTGATGTTCTAATTTTGGCAAGGTTTGGTTGCAATGTTTCAAAGAAAAGGGGATATTAAAGTACAGATGATGCTTGGTGGTAGAACCAGAGTGCTTAGAGAACATACTGAATGTTTGCAATCTGAGTTCCATGGACCCCTTTCTCTCCGGAATATCTATGAACATTATGAAATGTTACGTAAAATTTTGCAAGAATGTGCATCTTCTACCACGGATTAAATTTTCAAAATGTATACAAACCAAAACAGATTAAGAATCACTGAGTTATTCAAAAAGTCCTAGGGGAAAAACTCTAAAAATCTAATATTTGTACACAAATGTATACCTCAAGAAAATTCTTTTATACTGATTTTATTATTGTTCATTCATTCGTATCAGGCCAATCTCTGTCCCATTATAAGCTCTGACTATTTCTACCCCTAACTTTCTTTCATTGATTCATCTTCCTTTCGCTTATACTGCATTACCTTGAAAGCTGACTCTAAATTACTTGCGGGTAAGTCTTTCACTGACTGACTTAAATCCAGACTGATTTTATTCTTAATTCTGAATTGACATTATACTTAGAGTTGGGGAAAATCACTTAGGGAATGTATGTGTATGTGTACATGAGTTTTCCATAAATGTTTCATATATGAAATCTTCTCTCCAGATATATTATGACATATACCACATACCTTAACCTTACATATTCAATATTGCCAGGGATACACTACATGGGTCATTATGAAAGTTTTGAGACACACAAAAATCAAGAAATATGAATCCATGTGGACTAAAACAAATGAAGCCCTTCCAGCAACACCAATAAACTGAGCACATTGACATTTGCACGAGCGAATCAGAAAAGACACTGTTGACTGTGTTTGGTGGAAGTGAAATAATGGACCGTAACACAGTCTGTCTCAAAACTTTCATGGTGACCTACGTGTCTCATCAAAGCCAGGAATAAGTCTTACTTATTTGTAGTCCTCAGTATGAATAAAATTATACTTGTGTCATTAATCTGTTACTGTGAGCTATCAGGAACCCATGGAAATGTTTGTAGTGTTAGCATTCCTCTTTGTAATCCAATTACCAATGAAGAAATTTTTCCCTAAAGTTAAAAATGACACAATATTAGAAGGAACATGAATTAGAGATAAATAGAAAAATATGAAATATTCCTACTAGTCAAGTTATAAATTCCATACCAAATTCATAAAATTTATCATCAAATGTTATAAGTATTTCTGGCAAAAATCTACTGTTTTGTTTTTCTGAGAATCTGTTCTGTCTTCACTATGCCACTGCCATCATCCTAGTCTCACCACGATTATTGTAACTGCATCCTGACTAGGGTCTGTATTTCTGCCTCTTCTCCCTAGAGTCTCTTTTTCGCAAGGAATGAGTGAGTATTTTAAAATGTGAGTCAGAACATGACACTCCCCTTCTTCAAATTTTCCCGTGACCTCTCATCTCAGAAAAAAAAAAATCAAAGCCCTTAAAATGGTTCCCCAGACCCTGGTTATTCAGCTACCCACACTACACTTTAGTCACAACTGCTATCATTTCAACTTTCTTGGCCTGCTTCATTTGAGGCAACAATTTCAATTTCAAGCTCTATCTTGAGTCCATCAAACACACTCTTACCTCAAGTTTTTGACTACTTCCCTGCATAGTATGTTTCCTGCTTCATTCTTCTCAACAACCCCTGGTCACCCTCTGAAAACATACAAACACACAAACACAAACACACATGCACAAAGTATTCCCCATCCCCCTCTCCATGATGATATTAGTTTAGTATCATTCCCCCCAAAAGAGAAGACAAGTATTTTTGCTATACCCTCAGTGGCAGGACATTGTCAGGTATATATAAAAAGCTCAATATATTTTTCCTGAATGATTTTTATCCACAGTGGTAAAATTTCTTTCAAAGAAGGAAAACTATTTGAAAATACCTTTCAAAATCATTTTTACAGATTTTGGAGGTATAAGTACAATTTTATTAAATGGATGTAGTGGTGAAGTCTGGGCTTTTCATATATTCATCACCAGATTAATGGTACCCATTGGATAATTACTTATCCCACTGCCCTGACCCTCTCACCCTCCCACCCTTCAAAGTATCCAGTATCTATCGTTCTACTTTCTATATGTCTGTGTGCACACATTATTCAGCTGTCACTTATATGTGAAGACATGCAATATTTGACTTTCTGTTTCTGAGTTATATCACGTAAGATAATGGCCTCCAGTTCCATTCGTGTTGCTGCAAATGCCAGGATTTCATTCTTTTTTACAGCTGAGTAATATTTCATGGCATATTTATATACCACATTTTCTTCATGCATTCATCTGTTGATGAACACTTAGGTTGATTCCATATCTGCTATTTTGAATACTGCTGCACTAAAAGTAGGAGTTCAGATATCTTTTTAATACAATAATTTTCTCCCCCCTTTGGGTAGATTCCCAATAGTAGGATTGCTGTATCAAATGGAGATCTTTGAGGAATCTCTATACTGTTTTCCATAGAAGTCATAGTTGTAGTTACACTCCCAAGAACAGCATATAAGTATTCCCTTTCCTCTGCATTCTTACCAACATTATTTTTCACTTTTCATTAATACTGTTCTGATTGGTACATGGTATAAGTGGTATCTCATTGTGGTTTCTATTTGCATTTCTCTAATGATTGGTGATGTTGAGCATTTTTTCACATTTGTTGACTATATGTATAGTCAGTCATTTTTCTTTTGAAAAATACATTAAAGAATGAAATTGCTGAAAAATTATATACAGGAAAATTTGGGAGGTTGCTATTATTTGAATCTATCCCCAGAGAGTTTATATGTGAGAAACCTAATCCTCAATAGTATTGAGAGGTGGTGACACCTTTAAGAGGTGATAAGGTCATACATCTCTGCTCTTGTGAATGGGTTAACATCATTATCTCAGGAGTGGGTTAGTTATTGCAAGAGTGCGCTTGTTACCAAAGTGAGTCTGGCCTTGTCTTGCTTTCACTCTCTTACCCTTCTGCCTTCTCCCAGAGGATGACACAGCATAAAGGCCCTCACTAGATGTGAGTCCCTTTGACCTTGCACTTCTCAACCCCCAGAAGTGTAAGAAATAAATTGCTTTTATTTATAAATTATCTTGTCTGTGGCAACACGAAATAGACTAAGACAGAAGGACACTAAAAGTGTTCACAAGATGGTCAGTGATTGCTCATTTCCTAAATTTCCTTATTGAGTACATTAAAAGAGAAAGGAAGAGGATGAAATGGAGGGAAAAGAAGGGTTTAAGTAGCATTGAGACAAACCATAGTGAGACAGATCATCTGGTAATTTTGAGACAATTAGAAATCTACTCCAAAGACTAATCTCTAGGCTATAGTACAGTAAGGGTACTATCTGTGTTTTCCAATACTATCAAAAGATATCATTCCCTCTGATAATGATTGATTGTTTGCCATTATCATCCCTCTAGAAGACACTGTGGTGCTCCTCCCAATTCCTGTAGAACTCTACATTTTACACATACTAGCTATGTTCACCAGGGTTTCTCATACTCACTTGGCAGTAATCACATCTCTTTTTCAGAGAATTAACTTCAGGATGCCTGGACCCTTTGCCTCTGTACACAAAAAAATTGGAACTGTCTGGGAATTTATTTGCCAGTGGAAACAACTGCTGTCACAAATGACTCAGAGTTTCAGAAGTATAAATACTCCAGCTCCCCTCATAAATCACTTTACACAAGTCCTTATCACAGTATTTGCTCCTGCAGAACTCAACCTAAGGCAGTTGGCACTAGAAATAATTCTGGCAACTGATTCTCAGTACAGGATTCTAGAGTTGAATGACTCACTGACTCAATGTTAATAAGAACTCCATTGTGATGAGTTAAGTGACAAAAACCAAGATGATTGCTTAAACTTTCATGGATGGTGAATTGGATGGAATATGAAATGAAAAAGATAGACTGGACTGTATATATCTCTAGCATTCATGTGTTGGTCAGGTTAAGTATAAGGTCTATGGAATCCTGGGCTATTAATAAGTGCCATCAATAGATTGAAGAAAGAAAATGACAGTTAAGTCAGCCAATTCCAACTCAGAACACATGATGTAACAACGACATGTTCTCCGTGGCAACATTTAAAGAGAACATCATCATTATAGCTGCAAGTAGGACTGTGTGGAAGACCAAGACCAGTACTTGGGCGGGTGTAGCACAGCTGCAAAGAAGGCTGATTTGTACCTAGACAAGTTCTTTCTGCTAAAGATAGGATCTTGATAGAGAAGGGGTAGGATCTGGAGACAAACACAAAGTTGATGAACTCCCAGTGCCTCTAAGCCCTGTGCCTGGAAGAGCACCTGGATTCTAACCAGAGAACATCAGCTTCCTTTTGCCTGAACACTGTGCACAAGCCTCAACTGAGCTAATGCTTTGCAAGATTACACTTGCCCCTTGAGATGGTTCTGTGCCACACTTCCTGCCTACTACTCAAGCATTCTCTGATTAAGAAAGTACTACTTCTGTTAAGGCAGGAAAAAAATTACTCACTGAAGGAGATGCAGAATATGGCTAATAGATGCTAGCAGGAATTGGAAGACTATCCCCAGAAGTGAATACTGAAAGTGCTAAACTGGATAGGTGAGAATTTTTTAATATGTGGGAATGCTCCTAAAACTCAAACCCTAAAAGGGATATCTTCAGCCAGTCCCAATAAATTTTATTTGGTTTCTTCCTAGAAACTTGGAAAAACAACTGCTTTCATTAAGTTGTTTTAAGTGCCTGGGCAGAGTATTGAGAACAAGATTAGCAGGCTCAGAGAGGTGGGCAAGGTTGTCATGTAAGATTTAAGAATTGCTAGGTGGCTACGCTCCCTTAAAATTCCCAGAAGACACTAAGTGTTAAGGAGCATACTAGTGAGGAAAACAATGGCATCATCAATAAGCTCATTTGTGACTGTTCTTAGTTGGCTAGGATTGATGGTAGGAAATGCTGTTAGGGAATTGACTTCCTTGTATCAGTGGGGAAGGTAGAATTTGAAATGGCAGAGACCAGATGGCAGCACTTAATCACCAGGGGCAATGTAGACAGAGCTACCATAATATGCATCAGATAGCTGCAAGTATCCATGGTGGTAACTAATCAACCATGGTGTTTCTTAAACAAAATAGATGGACAGACAACAAGGGCAAAATAGATGGATAGACAACAAGGGCAAATTTTTTAAATGGGCAACAGATGAACAGAAGACTTATGTTAGCTGTACAAATGGACCAGTCACTGCCTATTCTCCTGGCTTGAGCCAGTGTCAGGCACTGTCCATTGTTCAAAGGGAAGGTCAGACCTACCTGAAAAAGGGATGCTTTAATGTCCCAAAAAGGATGTACAGCACTGATTCTCACAGTCTCTCCAAAAGGCATCTGTGACATTTACCCAAATAACTTTATGCTGAGAAAAAAAAAAGATACTTACATTTTCCTTGTACTGTTAGGTGCAAAGTCTAAACTAACATTGATTCCAGAAATTTTCAAAATATCATTATGGTACCCTTATGGGAATGGAGGCCAAATAACCAATGGAGTCCTGACCCAAGTTTTTCTCACAGTGTTTCCAAGGCCCTACAAACCAAGCCAATGAGATTTTCCTTGACCAATGGTAAAGACTATCATAGTAAAAAAAGCCAAGTTCAAGCCCCTGAAACTATCCAATAATGATAAGTCCTGATGAAAATGTAGAGATAAGTGATTCATGAAAAATCTTAGAGTGTACAGAGACAGTGATCTTCAGTATAATCCTCATTTATTTTGCTAGTGTGGCCCCTGAATACTATAATTAATTGTAAGAGATAAAACCTACTAAGATTTAGGCCTGCCAACTCAGTGAAGTTTTTAGGCTTTTGTTGATTTGGGTCATGCCAAGGACCCTTTCCAAGAGATAAAGAACAAGTTATTACATCTGCACCTCCTCCCACTGCCACTGAGAAAGAACAGTGGTTGGTAACTCTCTACAGGATTTGCACTTGGGAGAGTTGCCCTAACTCTTTTATTGTGTCATTATGACAACTACCAGATCAAGACAGGGCTTTGTATTAGGTTTTGGCTGCATTATAAATGACCCTACCACTTGGGCCATATGAGCCACAGCTCCCATGGTCCTGAAGGTATCCATAGTAAATATGCTGCCTGGATTCTCCAGCAAGCCTCAAATGGAGAGTCCTAGTATGGGCCCTATGAGTCTAAAGCATAGCTAGCACATTCACAGCAGAGAACTACATCCCATCTGAAAACAAGTTCATGCATGACACTGGGCTGCTGGTGAGATGCAACCAGAGGTTTTCAGAAGCTACTGGATACTGGTGCACCCACCAAGTCATAAGGTTTAACAGGTAAGCAATAGTTCATCATACATCCAGACTTGACTTTAAGCATGTCCAAATAACACAAGTAACCCAAACAGGTGTACCAGGCTCCCACATTATTTACCTCCATTACACCAGAACCTCTTTCTCAGTCTCCTGGGGGATTCCTGATATCACCTCATATGTTTATTACATCAGCCCCCACCCACGCTAAGAAGGGTAGTGATTCTTTTGAAAATGGATATATTCTACATTGGTCTACCTACCCAGCACACTGTGCCTTAGCACTGAAATAAATTCAATGTCAGTGCTAATGGGTCTGAGTGGTACACTTGCTAGTACTGAGTCTGGCACTCTGGCTAGTCTGAAGACAACACTGTTGGTGCTCTTCTCATATCCACTTTGATCATTTTCCATGTTCATGCTCACAGGCTTTCAGACATGTCTTTATTCCCATCATCAAGCACTGCTCCCTTTTTAGGCTTCTCAAACCCACTCTACCTGCCTCAATGGGTAAGATGGTGTGCCTTTGAATTCATATTCTTCCAAGAACAATTTTCTTGTTCCAAAGTCAGGACAATTCTGAGGTATAATCTACCATCTCCCAATGTTCCCTATGGACTTGTTGCAAAGTTATCCACTGTGGACTTTGATACTATAAAATTTCTGAGCCTTCCTCCCCACCCTACCTTCCCACTTCCTTAAAATATTCCCAGGAATACTCCCCAACAAATCATTTTTTATGAATCCTTTCCTTGACTATCTCATTATAACTGTGACCCTATATCCAGCATGGGGTTTGATCATGGTAAACACACAGTAAATAAATGGTTGTTTAGATTGAGCAACTGTGCTCAATAGAACCATGCTTCCACTTGCAATGAATTGTTGCACAAAAGGTGTAATTTGTAGGCACCAGGCAGAGTTACCTATCCCCCCACCTGAAAAAAAAAGCTACTTCCGGTACTTTTTTCCAGATCAAATGAGATTTTGGTCTTTGAAGTACTGTATAAAATATAGTAAGTTATGAGGAAATAGTTAACTAGGAACTGCAGGTAGGTAAGACCAAGATAAAAGTGAAGGTGATTGAGCATAAACTTGAAAAAAAGCATCTAATGTGAAGAGAATTTTCTGAATGTCAAGATGGTTCAAAGGCAATTCTCCCTTTAAAATTTATCTCTGAATCCAACTTTATTTGCAAAGGATTGTGCCTTCAATTAGAAATCTCCTGTAGCTTAAAGGACCCCCTCAAAAGATTTATAAGAAGAATTTGAACTGTTAAGCTGCACAGGAACTAGAGGAAAATGTTAGCTTGCATTACTTCCAGCGTTGGGTCTTGAAACTAGCCTGGCTCTTGTGATTGTTAGCAGGTGGCTCCTTAGAACAGCTCATGCACTCTCAAGATACCCTGGAAAACTGAACTCCACAGGGTAGACTGCTATCATGTAAGGCAATTTCAGCTACTATGTATTTTGCACTTGGTTCCAGGGTCACATAACTCTGAGTGTTGTGCTTTAGATTTGCAAGTCTTGGCTAGAGGAAACTCATAATTGTTCTCTCCACAAAGAGAAATCACAGAAGAAAAGCACTGACATGTATTGTCCAAGCTAAAGAACAGCAAATCCTGCCAGTCCT
Source organism: Arctocebus calabarensis (assembly GCA_963573935.1). Taxonomy (NCBI): domain Eukaryota; kingdom Metazoa; phylum Chordata; class Mammalia; order Primates; family Lorisidae; genus Arctocebus; species Arctocebus calabarensis. The sequence continues at coordinate 66,289 of CAUYON010044257.1, forward strand.
ACCTACAAATAAAAATTCAGAATCTGGGCAGTGCCTGTGGCTCAGTGAGTAGGGCACTGGCCCCAAATGCTGGAAGTGGCGGGTTCAAACCCAGCCCCAGCCAAAAACAAAACAAAATTCAGAATATGACCTCTAATCACTTCTTCCACTGATACAATTCAGAAGTTATCACCATTCCTCTCCTGGATATTTTCTTTTCCTTTTTTTTTTTTTTTTTTAAGAAAGTAGGTAAATATTTATATATTTTTTAGATTAATTTGAGGGTATATACAATTAGGTTACATTGTTTGTGTTTGTAAGGTAAACTCCAAGTTGTACTTGGGAAGTGTGCCATATTCCTGCACATTGTACCTGTTAGGTGGGAACTTACCAAACCCCTCTCCCTGCTTCTTGAATTTAATTGAATTGAATAGGTACACATTATTGTTAATCTATAAGCTCTGACTTAATATTGAGTACGTGGGATGCTTGGTTTTCAATTCTTATGATACTTTACTTAAGAGAGTGATCTCCAAATCCACCCAAGTTATAAGAAAAGATACATAATCTCCATCTTTTTATGGCTGAATAGTATTCCATGTTAAACATATATCACAGTTTATTAATCCATTCATGTGTTGAAGCATGCTTGGACTGTTTCCACATCTTTATGATTGTAAATTGGGCTGGTGTCAACATTTGACATGCAAATGCCCTTATGATAAAATGATGTTTCAATTTGTATTTCTCTAATAATTAGAAGTGATGAGCATTTTTTCATGAGCTCACAGACCATTCAGCTGTCCTCATGAGAGATGATTCTGCTCATATCTCTAGACCAGATTTTAATGGGGTTGTTTATTCTTTTCTTGTTGATTTGCTTGAGTTCTTTGTAAATTTTGATTACTAGCCCTTCGTCAAATTCATATCATACAAATATCTTCTCCCAATCTGAAGGCTGACTCTTTGATTTGTAGATTATGTCCTTAGCTATTCATAAACTTTTTTACTTAATCAGGTTAGATTTATTTATCTTTGTTCTTGCTGTACTTATCTTTTGGGGTCTTTTTCACAAATTCTTTCCCAAGGCTGATATCATTAAGAGTTTTTCCACACTTTCTCCTAAGGGTTGTTTATAGTTTTGTGTCTTGGGTGTAATTCTTTTTTCCTTTGTGAATTAATTTTTGTAAGTGGAGAGAGATGTGGATCAAGTTTCACCCTTTTATATGTGGCTAACCTGTGCTCCCAGCATCATTTATTATATAGGGATTCTTTTCCCCAGTGTATGCTTATGTTTGCTTTATCAAAGATTAGATGACAATATGAGGCTGGTTTCATCTCCAGGTTCTCTGTTCTGTTCCATAGATCTATGTGGGTTTTGTAATATGTTCTAACTCCTTGTCTCTATCCTTGGCCCAGATAGTCTAATCTCACCCTAACAGCTAGTGTGTCCTTTTAAAAATATGTCTGATGATGTTATTTCCAAGCTTAAAATTCCCCAATTGATTATCAGTTCCTTCAGAGTAAAATCCAAAGTATTTGCTGTGGATTTAAACATCTGTGTTACCTGTTTCCTACCTTCTCCTTCTCTGTTACAGAAACAGATACTGAGCCCTCAATATGTCTTCCTGTCCCACACTCTCCTTTTAGCTCCCTTTCCTTAAGCCACATTGGCCTCCTTAATATTCCTTGAACACACAAGTCTTTGCTTCTGAGCCATTGAACTGGCTGTTCCTCTCCTGGAATGCTCTATCCCCCCTCTCCCACAGCCCAGGGCTCATCTCTGGCTGCCTCCAGGTCTTTGCTCCCCTTCCCAGACAAAATAGCAACACCATTCTCACTCCTTACTTCAAGAATTTTCACCTAGCACTACCTACTCCCCTCACTTCACGTTCTCCTTTTTCTCTAAATCCTTTATATGCCATTAGATGTTGACTTGTTTGTTGCCTGTCACACTAACTTAAGTCTCTGTCCTTAAGGATAGAGACTTATATATAAGTCCTTGAGACCAGACACATGCAGGTGTTAAATAGTTGTAAAAAGAATGAAAAGATCACAATAAAAAAATGCCAGTGTGTCTACTCAACATTATCTACACATTACCCTCCATTTTGAAATTATTCCCATTGCTTTATAACTGATCTCAATTGCAGTAATTCATCCTAGGTCTCTCTTCACCCTCAAATCTTCCTTTTTCTCCATGCTTCAAAATTTTTTCTGCTTTCATAGCCATCAAATATTAACAATCCTCCAAGACCTCAGGGGACCACCTTTCTCCTCATTTGACTACACTTCCTTGCACATAAAAGGAGCTCAATTACTGGATGTTAAATGGCTAGAAGGTGGCAGTTTGCCAGGCTATGCTAATGAAACAGCTCTCCTGTCCCTACAAGGCAGCCTGTGCCTCCAGGAGACCTTGCACCAATGCTTTAACACAAAAGTTATTGTTAAAGAGGATGCCAAGATAAAACAGGATGAGTTTAGACCCAGGGCAGGTAGTTTGGAAGGAGGACCTTGTAGTAACCCTAAGGTCATTTGTGAATAAAATTATCTGAATCACTTATTCAGCAAAGAATATGCCATTTGGATTTTTATTTGTCATGCTAATAGAGACTCTATGTGTAAGAAACTGTAATAAATAAATTCTGCAAAACAGTGTAAAACTAAAAGAAATTTGCCCTCTTGTCCTCACATGTGTACAAAACATCACTTTAACCCCAAAAAGCAATCCCAAGGACATCGCAAACATTTGCGTGAAAAGAAAGGGCATGATGTTTGGCTAACTTTTAGAGAAGTGAACACTACTGCTTGCAAGCTTTATATTTGATGTGTGCAAAAGTTACTGCAAAATAAATGATACATCATAATAAGGAAGATTGTGGGAAAGAGTTCAGACATTTCTTTAAATGTAAAATTACACACTATTAGTTTATAGAGATTTGCTTTATAAGATTGTGTTTATGGCTAACAATACTATATTATACACCTCTAAGTTTAGTAAGAGGGTAAATCTCATGTTAAATGTTCTTACACAATTTTTAAGAAAGAACACACAAACTGTAAGTCTACATATGTATGTGATTGCCTTGATATAATGTTCAGATTTATGTTGATTAAAACTTCTGTGCAAACAAAGTAGTAAGTACTTTTGTCATTGCTAAAAGCAACTTTATGAGGGGATGAAAAGTGGATGCTCAACAAACTCTGTGCTTGTATTGCACTGGGAACTATAAATTCCAGGCTGAAAAATATCTAATACACAGAAAATGGGAACAATAGGGCAAGAATGACAAGTAACTGCTGAAGAGGGATCTTAAAACTGCTTTGACTGAAAAACACTTCAAAAACAAAACTAGTGATTTATAAACTGAAACACAGATATAAAAATATATTTAGATCATCTATTTTCCTAGATCTTTCTGACAGCACTGCCATCTGGAGACTCAGTTTGACCAAGGACATGAGATCTTAAGGAAACTTAGACACAGACACTGTGCACGCCGCTGCCGAAGTCTGTTTCTCTCATTGCTCTTTGGCTGTTTATCACCATAGTAAAGAGACAACTGAAAGTTTGAAAATTGATTATTTTTAATTCTGGGCGTACAAAGTTTCAAGAAAGAAAAAAAATAAAGTCTATGATATTCTAGTCAAAATACAGAGCAGTTAGGAGAACTAAGAAAATAATAATAATATCCTGAAATCATTTCTGAGAATGATTGCTAGTATTCTCAAAAGTGTGTGTGTCTTTTTAAGTGGTAGGTTCTCACTCTGTTCCCCCCAGGCTGGAGTGCAGTGGCACCATCATAGCTCACCACAAGCACCAACTATGGGCTCAAGCAATCCTCCCAAAGGGGCTCCCAAGGTGGCAGGATTACAAGTGTGACCCACTATGACTGGCCTAAAAATGTTCTTCACTTCATAAGTTGGAGATTAAAGTTGATAGATATGCTTCTGAAGAATCTAAGGAAATTTTGCTCCCAAAATATGACTCCTTGATATAAAAATATTTTGAATTAAAAGCCATTCATGATCAGAAAGCATTGGAAGAGGCCTTTCCTCTATCTAACATAAATAGCCTGATTAGGAATCAGAGAGGGCTTATTGCACGCTAACAGACCTGGCCCCAGGGTTGTTTGAAGCAGGAGACCTGTCTCTCAGGTTAATCTACAAATCAATCTGTTTCCACCTATCTACACACACACCCACACATCCCCCCTAGCAATAGCTTGCTGCATGTATACTATCCACATTCTCTCCCCCTCCCTTCCAAAGGCATCTATAAAAGTCTCTGACCATCACTGAGACTTTGAGCAATCATTCTTTTTTTTTTTTTTTTTTTTTTTTTGGCCGGGACTGGGTTTGGACCCACCACCGCCGGTATATGGGGCCAGCCCCTTACTCCTTTGAGCCACAGGTGCTGCCCTGGGCAATTATTCTTCTGGTTCCCCACATGCTCATGGTATTTGGAAATAAACCTTTCTCTTATTAATCTGCCATAATTGTGAGTTGATCTTTCAGCAAACCCACTAAGGAGAAAAGGCAGGTTTTGCCGTAATCCCTACACTTCCAAACCCCAAGACAGGCAATTCAAGTAGGAGAAAAAAGACATGAGAAATAAAGAGAAACTATAACTCTTTCCCAGCTCATGTAGAATCTCAGCAGCCTCTGAATTTTCTCCCCAAGTATCCCTACAAAGTCCCACGAGGGTCTCCGGAGTGTTTGCAGAGAATCTGATGAGCACTCCTGAGCAACAAACCAAGTCTGCTTTGTTCATCACTCCCACTAATCATGATGCTGCCTGCTCTGTGAATAGCCTCCAAAAGACATAGTTTTCCTTACTAAACTGGCCTGCAACTTCCACTCTGTCTGCTGCTATTTCCTAGCAGGCTACATTGAACATTGCCACCTCCAAGATCATGGGCTCTCCAAAGACAAAATTTAACTAACAGTCCGTGATAAAGAAGAGAGTAAAGAAATCGTCACTTCTTTGTGATATATTCTCTGAGACGTATGTCAAAGCACAATTGTCTTTGCACAGACCTTACAGAAAAGTCCCATGTCTACAAAATTCTTCAGCCTCTTACTCAAATAGTCCCTCTTTCTCACATAAGAACTTGGTTAAGAGTTTAGGGGCTGACCCAGAGAAACTGCCAAGTAATAAATGACACTGATATCAGAGCGTTAGGTTGTCCAAAGTTCTCAACAGATTTAAAGAAGGCAGAATCTTACGCTGAAGCTAAAAGAGAGACTTACTTATGCCTTTGTTTTCTAATTTTGACATAAATACCAAAACCGTGCTGATTTACTCAGGAAAATAAAGATTTTAGTTTAAATAGCTATTTTGGTTCAATTTCTTTTGTTTAGAGTTTTTTAGCCCCTATCTCCCTTATATTTTTTCACTGGGTCATGTGTTCTGGCTAAAGAACAAGTATTGGTGAAAGTACCCAGGTTGTCTTCATTACTGCCCTTCCACACTGAGATGTACTTACCACACCTCCTTTGAGTTTTCCTTCCTCTTCTTCTGGTAGTGGAGATTCTCTTTTTTTGCAGTTTTTGGCCAGGGCTGGGTTTGAACCAGCCACCTCCAGCATATGGGGCTGGCGCCCTACTCCTTTGAGCCACAGGCACCGCCCAGCAGAGATTCTTTTTATTTCCAAAAACTCTGGTCTCTTGCTTAAGTATATTCCCAGCCGTTCCTTTCACCATACTTCTAGGCACCCCTAGTGGTGTACACCGATCAGATTCAAGGTGGGCCTCAGTGAAACACCACTGTATTATGTGAGGCATCAAATCTGTTAAAACAAAAAGATGCAATGGATCAAATTCAAAGAAATGTTTGAAGTTTTCAGGTTATAGGTTCTTTGGGGGCTTTTTGAGGATATAAAGCCATGTTGCTTTATAATGCCAGTTATACCTATGATGTATTTTATCACACAACATCCTACTGTATTTTTTTAGTGTATCCAAAGAGAAGTGAATAGGAAAAGCAGTGCTAAAAGGAAGATAATGTTGGGAGAGGTTCTGTTTCCACCAATGTCAGTAAGTGTGAACTTGGGCGTGTTACTTAAACTCCCTGGTCCTCATTTGTCACATAAAATGGCTGGATTGAGCATTCATCAAGGATTCTTTCAGTTGTAACAATTTGTTTTAGTAATGATATAATGATTCTCTAAGCAACTTGGAAAAGGGGGCTGGACATAAATAAGGGAAAGAAACAGAGCTGTACCTCAGTTGGTAAGCAGATTTTAACTGGCAAGGGATTTGGACAAAAAGAAAAGTGGTTTACAGAGCTGATAGTAAGAGGCAAGAGGGTGCCAGCCAGCAGGTAGGCATAGGAGTTTCCATTTCAGTGCAAAAATTATATTGATAATACAAAAACTGGCACTATGTCCAAACAGTGGTATTTCACTCAGCAAATAAATTCAAATCAGATAAAAGCACTTTCTCAGTACTCTAAAATACCATATATATGTCAAAATTAGCTTCATAGACAACATTACAAGAGTGTTTTTTTGAGATTAAAGTGCCGCTTACAGGGATTCCAGCTATTTTTAAGAAAGAATAAATCTGACTTCATGTAGTTTCCTATTTGGTTTAGGATATCCTTTTTTAAAATGTCATCTTTTAGGCAATGGATTTTTCACTTAATCCTGGTGAATGCCAACCATATCAGCAACTGCCAAACACAACTTTACCCAGTCTTTTATGTGTGAGAAACCAGCAACTCAAGCACAAAGGAATTAACACTTAAAAAGTGGTAATATTTTGGAAGTTTTCTAAAGGAAAAATAGATTCATTGGGTTTTTGTGGACAGAAAAGATACAAACACATATACATCCTGTTGTCCCCTGGCTTTTTTCTGAGATAAATTCTTAAAAGTCCAATTAGAGGGAAGATGGGGAACTTAACTGTGATTGAAAGAGAGAAAGGACATGCCCTGTGCCTTCTTCTCTGACTTCAGTGATAACTGGAGACCAGAGGCCTCCCCTGCAGGGAAGATATAAAATTTCTGCTTACTTGAACAAGAGAGTGGATATTCCATGCCATCCTTTCTAACCTGTTCCTGAAATAAATTTCTGCAGTCTCTCATTAGAGGGGGACAGAAGAACCTCTCCATTCCTGAAAGAGAAAGGGAACATTCCCATGCTTTCTTCTCAGATTTCTCCAGTGATAATTCCAACCCTATACTCTCCATGTGAAAACACACTGGAGGCCTCTGGCAGTAAGGATGAGAAAGAAGACACATACACACGCACGCACATACACACACACACTACACACACTATCCCGAGCCTTCATCTTGGTTTATGCTAAGGTAAATTCCTGAATCTCTAATTAGAGGGTGGTGGAGAACCACTCCATGTTCAGAAGGGCAAGTGGGCATTCCTTACACCTTGCTCTCTGTCTTGCTTCAGTGACAACTCCAAACTATAAGGCATCCCCTGCTTGGAGAATATAAAGCTTCTTGCTCATACAGGGAAGTGGGCTCTCCTTGTACCCTCTTCCTTTGCCTTTTCTAACAATAAATCCAGATTGGCAGACTCTGCAAGTAGTTTCTGCATGCACAGGTTTTACAAGGGAACAGATCCTAAACCACCTACCACTGATGAGAGTTAAGGGACCTCTGCACTCCTGAGTCTTCTACACCACAGACAACACAAAGTGACTTTTAAACTTGCAAACATTCAGCAGGATCTCCTCAGTGTTGAGTGTTCTGATCAAGAGTACAGACCTCTGACTCAGGCTCTTTCCTTGGTATAGGGCAAAATGAGTAGGAGATAAACTATGGCTCTCAGCTTTTCTGAAATAAAAGAAGAAATTAAGTACACAGCTGACAACCTAACCTTTCTAGCTGAATCTCGAGAATTCAATTTCATATCTCTGAAGCCAATAGCGTGGTGTGACATTCTCTAATTTCTTAAGGACTATTAAGGACAAAGACAGCATATTGAAAAAGCACATGTATAGAGGCACCTTGAACCTCTGGCCTGGCTGAATGGAAAAGAGCATGTCCTACACAAGACCACTCTATCAAGACTCTGATAAATGGTTCAGTTATCTAATGCACAAAAACCAACACAAAAAGCGAAGGAAAATGAGGAAACAGAGACATGTTTCTTTCTTTTTGTTTTCATAGACATGTTTCAAATTTAAAAATAAGATAAATCTCCAGAAGCCAGCCCTAAAGACATGGATATACATTATATATCTGACAATGAATTCAAAAGGACATTTATAAAGAAATTAAAGTAGGCAAAGAGAGAAATACATGAATAAACTGAGAATATAAAAAAGGACAGACAAAATATTTAAAAATACCAAACAGAAATCATCAAGGGTGACGACTACAGGGAGTGGGGCAAGATGATGGAATAAAAACATTTCTTTATGGTGAAGCAGGGGGAAAAAATTTTCAACCACCTCTGTCTGGGGGAACCCCCCCCCATGGACATCACTCAAGGGGCACAGTGAAACAGTGGTAGACTATAGAAGCCAGTGAGGAGGTCCAGAGAAAGGAAAACCAGCACAGAGGGCCAATGCTTAGGAATGGGAGGGTACATCACCAGCCCACCTAGAAGACTGGGGACAGAAAAGGCTGTTCTAATATCATACTGAATGAAGTTAAATTGAAACCATTCCACTTGGATCAGGAACTAGGCAAGGTTGCCCAATGTCCCCATTGCTCTTCAACATCATAATGGAAGTTTTAGCCATTGCAATCAGGGAAGAAAGGGCGATCAAGGGTATCCACATAGGGTCAGAAGAGATCAAACTTTCACTCTTCACAGATGATATGATTGTATATCTGGAAAACACCAGGGATTCTACTACAAAACTTTTAGAAGCGATCAAGGAATACAGCAATGTCTCAGGCTACAAAATCAACACCCATAAATCTGGAGCCTTTATATACACCAACAATAGCCAAGCTGAAAAAACAGTCAAGGACTCTATTCCTTTCACAGTTGTGCCAAAGAAGATGAAATATTTGGGAGTTTACCTAACAAAGGATGTGAAAGATCTCTATAAAGAGAACTAGGAAACTTTAAGAAAAGAAATAGTTAAAAATGTTAACAAATGGAAAAATTTACCATGCTCATGACTGGGAAGAATCAACATTGTTAAAATATCTATATTACCCAAAGCAATATATAATTTCAATGCAATTCCTATCAAAGCTCCATTGTCATACTTTAAAGATCTCAAAAAAATAATATTTCCTTTTATATGGAAAAAGAAAAAACCTTGAATAACCAAGACATTACTCAGAAATAAAAACAAAGGAGGAGGAATCATGCTACCAGACCTTCAACTCTACTATAAATCGATAGTGATCAAAACAGCATGGTATTGGCACAAAAACCGAGAGGTAGACGTTTGGAACAGAATAGAGAACCAAGAGATGACTCCAACTACTTACCGTTACTTGATCTTTGGCAAGTCAATTAAAAATATTCAGTGGGGAAAAGACTCCCTATTTAACAAATGATGCTGGGTGAACTGGCTGGTGACCTGTAGAAGACTAAAACTGGACCCACACCTCTCACCATTAACTAAGGTAGACTTCTCACTGGATTAAAGATTTAAACTTAAGACATGAAAGTATTAAAATATTAGAAGAAAGTACAGGGGAAACTCTTGAAGGAATTGGCTTAGGTGAATATTTTATGAGGAGGACTCCCCAGGCAATTGAAGCAGTATCAAAAATACACTACTGGGACCTGATCAAACTAAAAACCTTCTGTACAGCTAAGAACATAGTAAGTACAGCAAGCAGACAGCCCTCAGAATGGGAGAAAATATTTGCAAGTTATGCCTCCGAAAAAGGTTTGATAACCAGAATACACAGAGAACTCCAACGTATTAGCAAAAAAGAACAAGTGATCCCATCTCAGGGTGGACAAAGGACTTGAAGAGAAATTTCTCCAAAGAAGACAGGCACACAGCCTACAGATACATGAAAAAATGCTCACCATCCTTAATCATCAGAGAAATGCAATTGCCAAAAAGGCTGGACAACTGCTGAGGAGACACCTATACCTTGGTGTCTCCTTCACTTCACACTTAGGACTAAATGTGGAACCCCCATTTCCTATGCCTAGGTCAATTTCTTGTGAATTTCCTAGGCCTCAATTCCATGAATGGACTGTATCCATTCATTGATACGTTCATTCACCTTGCCTCTGGCGAAGGAACTGTATTCATTTGTTTCCTGGCCAAGGAACCCATACACCTATATATACCGTGAGACTAAAGGCCTGAAGAAGTAGATGGGGAAAGACCGGGAGAGAAATGGAGAGAGCTTCTCTCTCCCCACTAGAATTCTCTCCCTCTACCAGGAGCTTTAGTGTTTTCTATATTCTTTTCTGTAAATAAATACTATCTTACCACTGGG
>CAUYON010044258.1:0-11236 GCA_963573935.1 Arctocebus calabarensis
ATGTCTAACAGTGGAGCAACTGATTGCTATTTGATTCTTCTCTATTCACAGCTGCCTTTTGTGCAAAGCTCTCAGAATTTCAAAACTATATTTAGGAAGCAAACCCTTAAGGTTGGCAAGCAATGCAACCAGCCCGTTTCTCAACTTCTTTGCCTCACTTCTTGGACCTGAGCTCCCTTGTCTGACACACATCATTTCCACCTGGTGTTCTCCATATGTATCAGATACGTTTTTCTGGTCTCTCTCTCTCTCTCTCTCTCTCTCTATTCTTTCTCTCTCTCTCTCTCCCTCCCTCCTTCCTTCCCTCTCTCACCTTCTCCCCTTCCTCCCTCCTTCTCTCCCTCTGTCTCTCTCTCTTTCTCCCCTTTATGTCTTTATCTCTTTCTTTTTCTGTATCTATTATCTATATCTGTCTTTTCTATCTCTTGCTCTTTGTTCTCTCCTTTGAGCACAACTTATAGCTACTGATGGCTGTCAGTACTTTGAACTGTTCACAAGTGTTTTTCTGAGATCATCTCAGACCCCAGTGCAGACATTGTCACTGTACCGACAAATGATATGATAATAATTACTTTCCAGTATAGAGATGACCTCATGGTGTCCCAAAACTATCTCAGGCATAAGATGTCCCCTATTGCTCCAGCAAAAAATGACATTTTGGTGAGTGGATCTTCTTTTTTGGTAGAGAGCCATATTTTTGGAGAAACAGAATATCTGACACATAAAAAATAGTATACGTGGCTCGGCACCTTTGGCTCAAAGTGCTAAGGTGCCAGCCACGTACACCTGAGCTGGCTGGTTCGAATCCAGCCCGGACCCACCAAACAACGAATGCTGCAACCAAAAAATGGCTGGGTGTTGTGGCAGGCGCCTGTAGTCCCAGCTACTTGGGAGGCGGAGGCAGGAGACTCATTTGAGCCCAGGAATTGAAGGTTGCTGTGAGCTGTGATGCTACAGCACTCTATCCAGGGTGACAGCTTGAGGCTGTCTCAAAAAAAAAAAAAAGTATATGTACATACAATTCTTTTTTTCCTTCTAGGGTCAAAATTGAACATTAAAAAAAGAAGCAGAAATGTTTTCTGAGAGTTCCTGAGGCATAGAATCACCCAACCTTTTCTCACAGGCCTGCTCAATGTCTCTCATCCAAGCCCCACAGAAACAGTCTCTGAACAAATATGCCAACTTCACACTGTTCACGCGCTGGCTCCTGAGAGGGTTAACAGCATCTTCAGCTCTTGACTCCTGCTCACACATCCATTATCTGATGGCAACCTCTCCTTAGGACTTAACATCTGTGAGGTGGTAGCGTGCTGTGCTTTCTCTGGCAATGGCAGATGTCTCTGAACACCTTCAGTGAGGAGGGCAAAATTGTACACTTCCAAATCTCCTTTACTCGTGGTTTCTGGGGAACAGGACACAATTGTTGCATCAGTAATTTTAGTCTATAAAAGATTTAAGGAATCAGTTTAAACAAATAATACCTTCCATTTTGAGAAAAATCTTTTTTTTTTCTTGAAAAAGTGACTGAGAGATTTCAAGACATATAGAGCAGGAACAATCAGGGACTGTCAATTTGTGAAGGTCTGAGTGCAGCTCTGACTCTTAACCAGATTTCAAAGTGCCTTAATAGTCCCCAGACCTTTGCACCTGCTCCAGTCCCATTGGGATCTAAAGCTCAACTCCATCCTTAAGCAGTGGAAATGTGGTCTGTCCTGACTGCTGAGATCCCAGACACAAGAACTGTGGGGCGGAGGGTTCCTGTGACTATCCCAGTTAAGTTGTGCATCATTCAGTGCCTAATTATGTCACCATAAAAATCATTTCCATAGGCTCGGCACCTGTGGCTCAAGCAGCTAAAGCACCAGCCACATACACCAGAGCTGGTGTGTTCGAATCCAGCCCGGGCCCGCCAAACGACAATGACGGTTGCAACCAAAAAATAGCCAGGTGTCATGGTGGATGCCTATAGTCCCAACTACTTGGGAGGTAGAGGCAGGAGAATCACTTGAGCCCAGGAGTTGGAGGTTGCTGTGAGCTGTGATGCCAGGGCACACTACCCAGGGTGACATTTTGAGGCTCTGTCTCAAAAAAAAAAATCATTTCCATAAAAGACAGGAGAAACTGTTTTTATGAATAACTCCAGTTCTTTTTTTTTTTTTTTTTTTTTTTAGACAGAGCCTCAAGCTGTCAGCCTGGATAGAGTGCCATGGCATCACACCTCATAGCAATAACTCCAGTTCTTAAAGAGACCTATATTCACACCTTTTGTAGGATCCAGACTTTTTCTCCCCTATTTACCATACTTTCATTGTTCTCACTTCTGCTCAATTGACTTGGTGTTGTGTAATTTAAATTTATTGTAGAGTATTACAATTCCTTTAGAATTTGTCTAGGAGGTTTCTGATCTCCACCAGAACCAAGAAAATTCTATAAAAATAAATAAATAAATAAATAAATTTGTGTAATTTCCCTAGGATTTCATGGACCAGTTCCTTCTCTTATTTGAATTTTTGATCAATCGCTATTATTAATTTACTAAATTTGTTCTTATTGCTGTCACAAAACATTTTATTTCTAAGAATATTTTGAACAAATTTGTGTGCACATATTGCATGAAATGTGTGTTTTTTTCTACTTTTCTCTCTTTTTTACCCATGCTCTATAACTGAGGTCAAACAGTGTCAGGGTCAGTATAGTTTTTTGTGTATTCTTTCAGGAATGGCTTTGATTTTCTAAGTCATTTAGACTTATTTTATTTTACCAAACTCTAATATTTCCAAAAATGTAATGACTGTTAAGCAATATTGGAATTTAATAACTTGTTCATTATTAAACAGGTAAAATACTATTACACAAATATAGACAGTTCTTGTTTGCATGAATTTTAATTTAAATTCTGTTTTTAAAAAAATCCACATTTTGGCTCGGCATCTATGGCTCAATGGGTAAGGCACCAGCCACATACACCTGAGCTGGCAGGTTCTAATCCAGCCCAGGCCCACCAAACAACAATGACGGCTGCAACCAAAAGATGGCCGGGCATTGTTGAGGGCGCCTGTAGTCCCAGCTACTTGGGAGGTGGAGGCAGGAGACTCTCTTGAGCCCAGGAATTGGAGGTTGCTGTGAGCTGTGATGCCACAGCACTCTACCCAGGGTGACAGCTTGAGGCTCTGTCTCAAAAAAAAAAAATCCACATTTCAGGGTATTATAAATTTTTCATGAGATTAAGTGTCTCTACAACATCTACATCTGGTTACTTCATGCCATTATATAAAAGTAAGATTCTTTTCTACTTTGACTAGACGTGAAATGTTTTGACTAGACATGAAAATGTAAAGCTCGAAGCCAGGCACAGTGTCTCATGCCTGTATCCCAGAACTCTGGGTGGACTGCCAGAGTCCAGGAGTTTAAGACCAGCCAAAGCAACTGCAAGACCCTGTCCCTAAAAATAGCTGGGCGTTGTGGCAGGGAGCCTGTAGTCTCAGCTATTTGGGAGGCTGAGGCAAGAGAATCGCTTGAGCCCAAGATTTGAGGTTGATGTGAGCTAAGACACCATAGTACTCTACTGAGGGTAACCAGGTGAGATTTAAGCAATTCTCTTGGCTCAGCCTCCCAAGTAGCTGGGATTACAGGTGCCTGTCATAATGCCTGGCTATTTTTTGGTTGCAGGTGTCAATGTTGTTTAGCAGGCCCAAGCTGGGCTTGAACCTGCCAGCCTTGGAGTATGTGGCTAGCAACCTACTCCCTGAGCTATGGGTGCCAAGCTGTAAATTAATAAATTTAACAAATTTGGGGGAATGTACAGAAGCTGTAGAAAGTATCAAAAACAGATGAGACCACAGAGAAGAAAGAACATCAGAGTTAGAGGATAAAGTCTTTGAGTTAACACAGGTTACTGAGTCAGAAAAGAAGAGGGAGAAAGCAGAGCAGGCACATACAGAACTGCCAGATGCCATGAAGTGTTCAAACACGGATAATAGGAATCCGTGAAGGGGAAGAAAATTGTCCCAAAGCTATGGAAGCCCTTCTGGAGAGTATCATAAATGAAAATTTCCCAAGTTTTACTAAGGATCCTGATGCACTCCTTTCAGATAGATATTGAACCCCAGCCCATCTCAACTCTAACAGAGCCTCTCCAAGGCACATTGTAATGAACCCGTCCAAAGTCAAGATGAAGGAGAAAATTCTACAATCAGCTAGGGATAAGCACCAATTAACCTAAAAGGGCAGAGCCATTAGGATGAAAGCAGACTTTTCAACTGAAACTTTCCAAGCCAGAAGAGTATAGTCATCCACCTTAAACAAAATAATTTTCATCCCAGAATCCTGTATCCTGCTAAACTTAGCTTCAAAATTGATGGAGAAATCAAATATTTTGCAGATATACAAGCACTGAGGAAATTCATCATAACAAGACCAGCTCTACAGGAAATACTCAGACCGATTCTCAATTCTGAACACCACAATGGATTACCACAAAATTAACACCTAGAAGTAAAGGCCAAAGCTTAGCTTCCACAATGGCACAAAGGGCTAAATCACACAACAAACTATCTCATAATAAGATGAATAGAACTCCACCACACTTACCTATACTCTCATAAATATCAATGGGCTGAATTCCCCACTGAAGAGGCACAGGTTAGCCAATTGGGTTAAAAAAAAAAAAAAAAACACACAAGCCATCCATACTCTGTATCCAGGAGACACACCTTGCCCTGAAAGACAAATCAAGACTCAGGATGAAGTGATGGAAAACAGTGTTTCAAGCAAGTGGAAAAGAAGGGGTTGCAATCTTTTTGTCAGATACAAGTGGATTCAAAGCAATGTTAGTTAAGAAAGACAAAGATGGGCGCTACATACTGGTCAAAGGAACAATACAACAAAAAGAGATCTCAATTTTAAACATTTATGCACCTAATTTAAATGCTCCCAGATTTATGGAACAGACCTTGAGGGGTCTGAGCAATATGATATCCCATAACAACTTAATAGTTGGCAACTTTAACAACCCTCTGACAGAACTGGACAGATCTTCTAAACAAAAACTAAACAAGGATACAAAGGATTTAAACGTGACCCTGGAACACATGGGATTAATACACGTATACAAAACACACCATCCCAAAGCAAAAGAATATACTTTTTTCTCATCAGCTCATGGCACATACTGGGATATGAATCAAACCTCAGCAAAATTAAGGGAATAGAAGTTATTCCATGTCTCTTCTTAGACCACAAGGCTATAATGGTGAAGCTCAATTCCAACAATTATGTTCATCCCCACACAAAGTCTTGGAAACTAAACAACATTATGCTGAATGATAGTTGGATTCAGGAAAAGATAAAAGAAGAGTTTGTTAATTTCCTCACACATAACCACAATGAAGACACCAGTTACCAAAACCTCTGGGATATACCAAAAGCCCTCCTGAGAGGAAAATTTATAGCACTAGATGCCTACCTTTGAAAAACAGAAAGAGAGTGCATCAATACACTCACAAACCATCTTAGGGAATTGGAAAAAGAAGATCAACCTAACCCTAAACCCAGCAGAAGACAGGAAATAGCCAAAGTTAAATAAGAGATTAATGAAATTGAAAAAAAAAATCATTCAAAAAATGACGGCAGCGCCCATAACTCAGTGGGTAAGGCGCTGGCCACATACACCAAGGCCAGTGGGTTCAAACCCAGCGTGGGCCAGCTAAACAACAATGACAACTGCAACAAACAAACAAACAAAAATACCTGGGCATTATGGCAGGCATCTGCAGTCCTAGCTACTTGGGAGGCTAAGGCAAGAGAATCGCTCAAGCCCAAGAGTTTGAGGTTGCTGTGAGCTGTGACATTACAGCACTCTACCAGGGGGACACAGTAAGACACTGTCTCAAAAAAAAAGAAACTATCCATTGACACTTCTCCAGTGAGCAGGACATACCCCAGGTGTGTGCTATGCCCCCTGCGACCTTCATTGGTCTATCCTGGTCCTTCTCACTTGCTCCCATGTCAACCCAAGTGTGAAGTGTGGGCTGAAGAGCTGCACTGGGACAGGATGTGGGCAGTGGGTGAGCAGAGGAGGCTGGGCTGGGTGGCGGGCACTGCTTCCCCAGGAGGTGCAAACCCACTAATGACAGCACAACGACAGCGAGCAAGGACAAAAAGATACGGAAAACATTAGACTTATCTTCTGGGACCTTCCAGTGCCCTAACCAATTTGCTTGTTTACCTGCAGAAAGGCATAACGCTTTTGCAACCTGGCCTCTTCTCAGTTCTCCCCTGAAGACTGAGTGGTGTTCGTCACCTGACCTCCTGCTTATTGGCTTGTGATGACCGAGAGCTCCCACCTGCAAATTATAACTGCTTTTATCAACATCCAATGCAATGGCTCTGCTTTCACATAAATAATCACAAACTTAATTAAAATGAATACATTATTCTAAGTTTTTTTTTTTTAGGACACATTAAAATTTGCATTAAGGCTCGGCACCTGTGGCTCAAGTGGCTAAGGCACCAGCCACATACACCTGAGCTGGCGGGTTCAAATACAGCCCAGGCCCACCAAACAACAATGATGGCTGCAACCAAAAAAATAGTTGGGCATTATGGCGGGGGCCTGTAGTCCCAGCTACTTGGGAGGTGGAGGCAGGAGAATCACTTGAGCCCAGGAGTTGGAGGTTGCTATGAGCTGTGATGCTTGAAGCTCTGTCTCAAAAAAATAAATAAATACCCAATCAGAATGTGCCTCAATTTATAAGAGAAACTCTAACAGACATGAGCAACTTGATCTCCTCCAGCTCCATAGTAGTCGGAGATTTTAACACTCCTTTAACAGTGTTGGACAGATCCTCCAAAAAGAAGTTAAGCAAAGAAATTTTAGATTTAAACTTAATCATCCAACATTTGGATTTAACAGACATCTAAAGAACATTTCATCCAAAAAAAACTGAATACACATTCTTCTCATCAGCCCACGGATCATACTCCAAAATCGATCACATCTTAAATCACAAGTCTAACCTCAGCGAATTTTAAAAAAATAGAAATTATTCCTTGCATCTTCTCATGGAATAAAAGTTGAACTCAATAACAACAAGAATCTGCATACTCAAACAAAAACATGGAAGCTAAACAACCTCATGCTGAAAGACAGATGGGTCATTGATGAGATTAAACAGGAAATTTCCAAATTTGGGGAACAAAATGACAATGACGACATGAATTATCAGAACCTCTGGGATACTGCAAAGGCAGTCCTTAGAGGGAAATGTATAGCACTA
Source organism: Arctocebus calabarensis (assembly GCA_963573935.1). NCBI lineage: Eukaryota > Metazoa > Chordata > Mammalia > Primates > Lorisidae > Arctocebus > Arctocebus calabarensis. Next base: position 7,278 of record CAUYON010044258.1, read on the forward strand.
CAAGCATTCCTCAAGAGAACAGAAAGAAAGGAAGTTAACAACTTCATGGGACATCTAAAACAACTGGAAAAAGAAGAACATTCCAATCCCAAACCCAACAGAAGAAAAGAAATAATCAAAATTAGAGCAGAATTAAATGAAATTGAAAATAAAAGAATTATACAACAGATCAATAAATCAAAAAGTTGGGTTTTTGAAAAGGTCAATAAAATAGATAAATCTTTGGCTACCTTAACCAGGAAAAAACAGTAAAATCTCTAATCTCATCAATTAGATATGGTAAAGACGATATAACAACAGACTCCTCAGAAATTCAAAAAATCCTTAACGAATATTACAAGAAACTTTGCTCTCAGAAATATGAAAATCTGAAGGAAATTGACCAATACTTGGAAGCACGCCACCTTCCAAGACTTAGCCAGAATGAAGTGGAAATGTTGAATAGGCCGATAACAAGTTCTGAAATAGCATCAACCATACAAAATCTCCCTAAAAAGAAAAGCCCTGGACCAGATGGCTTCACGTCAGAATTCTACCAAAACTTTAAAGAAGAACTAGTACCTATATTACTCAACCTATTCCAAAATATAGAAAAAGTAGGAATACTACCCAATACATTCTATGAAGCAAACATCACCTTAATCCCTAAACCAGGAAAAGATCCAACAAGAAAAAGAAAACTATAGACCAATATCACTAATGAATATTGATGCAAAAATATTCAATAAAATCCTAGCAAACAGAATCCAGCAACACATCAAACAAATTATACACCATGACCAAGTGGGCTTTATCCCAGGATCTCAAGGCTGGTTCAATATTCATAAATCTATAATAGTAATTCAGCACATAAACAAATTAAAAAATAAAAACCATATGATTCTCTCAATCGATGCAGAAAAAGTTTTTGATAATATTCAGCATCCCTTCATGATCAGAACACTAAATAAAATTGGTATTGAAGGGACATTTCTTAAACTGATAGAGGCCATCTACAGCAAACCCACAGCCAATATCCTATTGAATGGAGTCAAATTGAAATCATTTCCAGTTAGATCAGGAACTAGGCAAGGTTGCCCATTGTCTCCATTGCTCTTTAACATTGTAATGGAAGTTTTAACCATTGCAATTAGGGAAGAAAAGGCGATCAAGGGTGTCCGCATAGGGTCAGAAGAGATTAAACTTTCACTCTTTGCAGATGATATGATTGTATATCTGGAAAACACCAGGGATTCGACTATGAAACTTTTAGAATTGATCAAGGAATACAGCAGTGTATCAGGCTACAAAATCAACACTTGTAAATCAGTATCCTTTATATACACCAACAACAACCAAGCCAAAAAAACAGTCAAAGACTCTATTCCTTTCACAGTAGTGCCAAAGAAGATGAAATATTTAGGAGTCTACCTAACAAAGGATGTGAAAGATTTCTATAAAGAGAACTATGAAACTCTAAGAAAAGAATTCGCTGAACATGTTAACAAAAGGAATAACATACCATGCTCATGGTTGGAAAGAATCAACATTGTTAAAATGTCCATACTACCCAAAGCAATATACAATTTTAACGCAAATCCTATTAAAGTTCCATTGTCATATTTTAAAGATCTCGAAAAAATAATACTTCGTTTCATATGGAATCAGAAAAAACCTTGAATAGCCAAGACATTACTTAGTAATAAAAACAAAGCAGGAGGAATCATGCTACCAGACCTGAGACTGTACTATAAATTGATAGTTATCAAAACAGCATGGTACTGGCACAAAAACAGAGAGGTAGATGTTTGGAACAGAATAGAGATGAACCCAACTACTTACCACTATTTGATCTTAGACAAGCCAATTAAAAACATTCAGTGGGGAAAAGAAATTTAACAAATGGTGCTGGGTGAACTGGCTGGTGACCTGTAGAAGACCGAAATTGAATCCACACCTTTCACCACTAACGAAGATAGATTCACACTGGATTAAAGATTTAAACTTAAGACATGAAACTATAAAAATACTAGAAGAAAGTGCAGGGAAAAACTCTTGAAAGAATTGGCCTGGGTGAATACTTTATGAGGAGGACCCCCCAGGCAATTGAAGCAGCATCAAAAATACACTACTGACACTTGATGAAATTAAAAAGCTTCTGCACAGCCAAGAACACAGTAAGTATGGCAAGAATATTTTCTCCTCAGAATGGGGGAAAATATTTGCAGGTTATGTCTCCGACAAAGGTTTAATAACCAAAATCCACAAATAACTCAAATGTATTAGCAAGAAAAGAATAAGTGATCCCATCTCAGGATGGGCAAGGATATGAAGAGAAACTTCTCTAAAGAAGACAGGCACACGGCCTACAGACACATGAAAAAATGCTCTCTATCCTTAATCATCAGAGAAATGCAAATCAAAATTAGCTTGAGATATCATCTAACTCCAGTAAGATTAGCCCACATCACAAAATCCCAAAACCAGAGATGTTGGCGTGGATGTGGAGAAAAGGGAATACTTCTACATTGCTGGTAGGAATGCACACTAATATGTTCCTTTTGGAAAGAAGTTTGGAGACTACTCAGAGATCTAAAAATAGACCTGCCATTTGATCCTATAATTCCTTTACTTGGTATATACCCAGAAGACCAAAAATCACATTATAACAAAGATATCTGTACAGAATGTTTGTTGCAGCCCAATTCATAATTACTAGGTTATGGAAGAAGCCCAAGTGCCCACCGATCCACGAATGGATTAATAAATTGTGATACATGTATACCATGGAATACTATGCAGCCTTAAAGAAAGATGGAGACTTTACCTCTTTCATGTTTACATGGATGGAGCTGGAACACATTCTTCTTAACAAAGTATCTCAAGAATGGAAGAAAAAGTATTCAATGTATACAGCCCTACTATGAAGCTAATTTATAGCTTTCATACAAAGGCTATAACCCAATTATAGCACAAGAAGATGGGGCAAGGGGTAAGGGAAAGAAGTGGAGGAGGAGGGTGTGTGGAGAGAGGGTAAATGGTGGGATCACACTTATGGTGCATCTTAGAAGGAACAGGTGAAACCTACTGAATGCAGAACACAAATGTTTTCACACAATAAACGAGAAAATCCCATGAAGGTTATATCGAACACTTGGCTGAAAATATTTCAGATTGTACATGAAGCCCGCACACTGTACCTCACGATTTCACTAATATACACAGCTTTAATTTAAAAAGCACAGATTTAATAAAAAAATAAATAAATAAAATGTGCTTTAATACTTCTTTGGGGAAAAAAATCACACTTTTGGGGCAGTGCCTGTGGCTCATCGAGTAGGGCACCGGCCCCATATATCAAAGGTGGCGGGTTCAAACCCAGCCTCGCCGAACTGCAAAACAGAAAAATAGCCAGGCATTGTGGCGGGCGCCTGTAGTCCCAGCTACTCGGGAGGCTGAGACAAGAGAATAGCGTAAGCCCAGGAGTTGGAGGTTGCTGTGAGTTGTGTGACGCCACAGCACTGTACTGAGGGTGATAGAGTGAAACTCTGTCTCCACAAAAAAAAAAAGAAAAAAAATCACACTTTTAGTGAATGAACAAGAAACATTTTTACAGTAGCAGTAGGCTATTATTTTTATCTACTGTGCCACGAATTCATAGGGAAAGTTCCAGTAGCTCAGGGAGGCACCTTGCCATTGAATGTGACAAAGCATTGATTGACTTTTGAATTCATGGGAAATAGGTTCCAGCACCTCATACCACTGTTACATGGGGTCTATTGGTGCTATGCTGTACACCTGTTATGCCATGAGCTCATGGGGAATAAATAGGTTCTTGTACCTAAAAACATGGGTCCACTGGTACTCCTGTGTGCTATGTTATATGCTTATTATGCCATGAATTCATAGGGAATGGGTTGCAGGAGCTCAGTCTCCTTTCTGTTGGTTCTCACAAAGTGGGCTTCTCTGGGTGGAGCAGG
>CAUYON010044259.1:0-10712 GCA_963573935.1 Arctocebus calabarensis
TCCCAGCTACTCGGGAGGCTGAGGCAAGAGAATCGCTTAAGCCCAAGAGCTGGAGGTTGCTGTGAGCAGTGTGACGCCACGGCACTCTACCCAGGGCGATAAAGTGAGACTCTGTCTCTACAAAAAAAAAAAAAAGAAGAAAAGCAGAAAATCTTTTTCAGAAAACACAGTTACACATAAAATGAGGACCAATTGTATCAGTCAACCTACATGTGATAATAATATTCTAAATTTTGTTTTTTTAAACAGTGATATGTCACAACAAAAGAAACTCCCAGGATGCCACTTGTACTCAATACTACAGTCCTTCTGATCCTACGTTGGAGGAGGTCCAACACAATGATTTTCCTGCCTGTTCCAATATCATTAGACATCTGACACGCTTTTTCTGTGCCTCTCGTTCCACGACACGAGGTTAGTGACGATGTAAATTTTTTGGCCCTCAAACACAATTGATCACTGGTTACAAGAAGCAGCCTGTTCAATCTGAAAAACCAACAGTTATTACAGGATCCACAAAGTTTATGGGCAGAGTGGACAGAGCTATCAGTATTGTGGATATTACAGATTTACAAGGTCCTACAAATGGTGAAAAGAATTATTCTACTGGCTGATGCAAGTTGCAGTGGTGAGGAGCTACATCCTTTACTCATTAGATAAGGAGGGCAGTGGAGAGAAAGTGCAGACACGTCTTTCTTACAGGAGAAATCTCATCATTCAGCTTGTGAGCAATGTGAGGAAGAGAAATTCAAGAAGGAAGGGAAGACCATCATTTTCTGACACTGAAGACAGGCTAAATGGGAAGATGCATTTTATGATGCAAAATGGAAAAAAAAAAATCATCAAACGATTGCATGATTTGCAAAAGAAGAAATGAGAAAGGTGGAAGGAGAGAAACCATTTTCTACTGTAAACATACAAGAGGAAGCCTGGACTTCATCCTGGAGACTGCTTCAGGAAGTATCGCACTCAAAAAAATTATAAGCAAAAATGCTTTAATTCTTTTATGGAGGCAAAATAAAATAATAATTTTACGAACCTAAAAAAAGATAATAAAATCATCAGGTGAGTTCATATTTCTGTTTTTCTCTTTGAAAACGGTAAGATCATTGCAAGTATCCACCAACCCCTTTCCCATTTAAAATAAATAAGAGTGTGAGAGTATGTGGGTGGCAGAAAAATTGGACTGGAAAGTTAAACCTCTTTCCACCCACTTTACTCCAAAGCCTAAGAGGAAACTTACTTCATCTAGGGATACCCACAAAATGAGGGCAGGTTCAAGTGCCTAGCATTCCCATCATTACTTGCCTGAGGATCTGGGCCTTCTTAGGAACAGTTCCCTTTTCCATTAAATGTGAGAAGGAAACCCCACAAGGCTTTGTTTTGCCAAAGAACCTGAACCACAAAGGAACTGCTGAGTCCTAATTTATTAAAAAGCAAACTGTCTTGGGGTCTTGGTGTGTGCCACACCTTTTGGGGGCAAAACACGATTGTAAGAGGATCTTTTCCTAACAAATGCAACCAGTGTAAAATGGTTTCTTGTACCCTCAATGAATCCCCAACAATAAAAAAAAAAAATTAAAAATAAAGCATTACGTGCTAAGTGACAGTGGCAGAAAATAGACATTGTTATGGAATAAATGACATTTATTGAACACACCCTGTTTACAATGTTTTATACTTGTCATTTAATGGCACATCATTTATAAGTCAAATGAATACATGTGAACACAATTAGAAATTTATTTTGAAAATGTATACAAGGAAAATAGAGTTAATAGTTAAGTGAATACCTGTAAGAACACTAATTAGATTTAACAAATGTTAATATTTTGTAATACTTTGCATATATGCACATGAACATGTGTATTTTTAAAGGTTGTCCATAAATTTCATATGCAGTTTTAAATTGCACACTTTTAAATAGCACACGAGTTTTATGACCGCCCTGTATCTGTATACACCTATTTTATCAGTGTGCACACACACAAAAACACTAACTTATAAAAAGAAAATACCTTGTGCCAAAGACTCTGTATCAAGTATTAGAGATGAAGTAATGATCCAGACATAACTTGTTTTATGATTCATAAATCTTAGATTAGATATTTTTTACTTGATCATATCAAAGTAGAATTTAGACATCATTATCCTTTGCTTCTAAATTCTTAGTTTCTCAAAAATAAGGACATTAGTAATGTGATGACAATATCATTATCACATAAAATGAAAACCAGTAGTAATTCCAAAATATCATATCTTATCCAGATTATTTGCAACTTTGCTTAGTTGTCCCCAGAATGTACTTTAAAACTGGTTGATTCTGAAACACAATTAAAATGTCTTGTGAAAATATTTCATGTGGGTTTTTCATTTACTAATGATATTTCTTTGAGTGAGTATTAATATTCCCGTTTTACAGATAAGAAAATCATGCCATCCAGACAGTAGAATTGGGAGTTAAATGCCAGACTCTGACACTAAGGAAAACCTGCTATCTTGTCCAGCTAGGATAAAAAGAAGGCTGTGTGGAAGCAATGAAAATTGACATTGATTACCAAAGATCACTTAGCTTATCAAGGACAGATGTGTAGGGCAAGTTCCTCCTTTTTTTTTTTTTTTTTTTGAGACAGGTTCCCACGCTATAACCTATGCTAGAGTGTAGTGGGTCATCACAGCTCACTGCTCCCTGAGACTTCTGGGCCAAAGTGATCCTGTTGCCTCAGCCTCCCTATTAGCTAAGACTATAGACATGTACCACCAGGCCTGGCTAATTTTTCTATTTTTTGTACAGACAGAGTTTCATTCATGCTCAGGCTGGTCTCTAACTCCCAGCCTCAAGTGATCCTCCCACCATGGCCTCCCAAAGTGCTGGAATTAGCGTGAGTCATCATGCCCAGCAAAGACCCTTTTTGAGAAAGTAGATTGGTGTGAATAAAAGTGAAGTTTATAGGATTAACAAGTCAACTAGTTTTACTGGGGTGAAAATTTCTTGTGAAGAAGATTTGTAAGTTTAGAAAGTTTTGTTGGTGCCATATTTGGAAGTTTTAAGCATTTGAATTCTAAGGTATAAGCCTGGACAGTCTTTAGTGGGTTTTTGGCAAGAGAGTGACACAGTATAAATAATGAAGAATATTTTGGGGCAGGAAGATCCTCTAAGTAGAAAGTAGGTTATTAAAACAGTCTGATTGTGAAAGGGTAAGACTTTGTTCTAGAGGTTAATGAATACAGAAGGGAACCACGAGGAGAGACATCCTAAAGCCACAATTCTCTTGTGCATTAATTTTTAACCAATTTTTCTGCCACCTGCGTACTCCCCAGCTCTTCTTTATTTGGGGCAGGAGAGAGGTCAGTGGAAGAGAAAAACATAAATATGAACTCACCTGATGATTTTATTATGTATTTTAGTTTACTTATTTAAAATAATTAAATTTTTTTGTTTGTTTTTGTTTATAATCGTTTGAATGTGATATTTCTGGAAGCAATGTCCAGCAGTAAGTCCAGGCTTCCTCTTGTGTATCTCACCTAAGAAAATGGTTTCTCTCCTTCCACCTTTCTCATTTCTTCTGCAGCAAACTATGCAATCCTTTGTAGGTTATTTCTCATTTTGTATTATAAAGTGAATCTTCCCAGGTAGCCTTTCCCCAGGGTCAGAAGATGATGGTCTTCCCCTCTTAAACGTCTGTTCCTCACATTGCTCATAGCTGAGGAATAAGATGTTTCTTGAAAGAAGGGTATGTCTGTGCCTTTTCTCCACTTTCCATCCTATCAGCTGATATAGCTCTTCACAGCTGCAATCTCTATCAGCCAGAATAATAATTTTTTCCAGTTTGTAGGACCTCCTTATAAATCTTTAATATCTGGAGTACTGCTCATCTACATCTGCTCGTTCCATAAACTTAGTGTATTCCAAAATAACTGTTGCTTTTTCAATTTGAGCAGGCTGTTTCTTCCTATAACCAGTGATCAACTGTATTTGAGGGCCAAAGAATGTACGTAGCCTTGTAACTAACCTCTTATTATGGAAAAAGAAGTACAAACAAACAAATATGTCGGACAGCTTCCCACCCGAGAGTGGAACAGGAAAATCATTATGTCAGACGAGGTACACAGGATCAAAAACAAATATCCATCAAACAATTCTCTGTCAGGATTCTCTCAAAGACTGAGGACGCACTGGCGAATAAGACAAGTCCCGTCTTTGCTCTCCCTCATGGTAACAATAGAAATCTTAGTAAATGCAGAATATAATTGTCTTCATATAGTGATTAAAAGGCCATGAAGGCTATGTTAAATAGTTCAATGAAAATATTTCAGATTGTATATAAAGTCAGCACATTGTGCCTCATGATTGCACCAATGTACCCAATTATGATTTAATAAAAATTAAAAAAAGGAAAATAAGGATCCAGTGATGAAGTGCACAGTGTTACAGAGAGTTTGATCTTGCATGAGAGGTTAGTTAAAACTTCTCTGAACAAGGGATGCCTTGAGCTGAGCTCTGACATTTTATGACAGACTGGATTTTATGTTTAATGGTGGAAGAAAGAAACAAAATTGATTCTGAAATTTTGATCCTGGAAGGACTGCTGGTACCTTTAGCAGAAATATAAGAAATTAAAGTGGGGGGAAGATGACTTGCTCAGTTTTAAACAGACCTGAGTTATGAGACTCACTAAGACAAAGATAACCAAGAGTTAGTTGTAAACATTGAAGTAGAATTAAGAAGTGATACCTTCTAATGCAACATTCTCTGATGTACAGTTTAAAATGATCTAAAGACGTAATTTCCCACAGGTAAAAAAATTGTTGAGATTTCAGCTTCTAATCTGAGCAGCCAAAACTGAACTTTGGGTGGTGCCAGTGTTCAAGGTGGTGAGGATTGCTTAGCACATAAAGAACATTTTTCCTTTCTCCCAAAGATTTCTATCTCATTTTTCAAGTTACCACCTCTAGACCATAGTGAGATTGCTACAGGTACGACTGTCACCTTTAAATCACCTGAAATGTGATATGTCTTTATCTATTTCTTATTTTAAAAACATAACATTGTATCCTTTGAAGTATTTGAACGACTGTAAAAATGGTTCACCTTCTGTTACCACTCTCTTAGATATTACAAAACTCAATGTTTTCCTCAAGAAACAAACTTTAGTTAAGAAGCTCAGAGTATCCCAAATCTTGAACATAATCTACTATCATATTATTTAATCTCGTTCTCTAATCTCATATAAAAAAGAACTTTATTCCATTGAAATTGAGCCTATCATCTTCTCCCACTTCATTTCCTTGTCTTTCTGGTAATGGTACCATTGGTCCTTCAAAGTCCCTCTCTTTCAAACTTTCCTATCTACTGAGTGTTCCTTTCAGCCTGTGCATGTATTTACTCAAGTCTCTGCTACCTGCAGAACGGGGAGAAGCCAGTCTACTCCTGCCAGCAGGGTCGCTTCCAGCAACCACACTGTTAGCCTTCTCCTCACTGGTAAACATATTCACTTTTCTATTCGGACTGTTTTCCCTGATTCTCATGTAGTTTAGCCTTTTGAAGTAGAAATTTTAGTCTAAAATTCATTGTAATTGTCCTTGCTGATGTCCTCAATAACCTCCAGATTTACCAATTATAATTGACACTTTTAGTTCTCATACTGCTTGAAATTCTGCCCCATTAGACTTTTCTCTTTTCTTTTTATCTCCATTTATATAGTTCTAAAACTTTCTTATCCCTTGGATCCCCCGACTTCATTCTTTGCTGTTTCTTCCTGCTCACCACTTTTATTCTTTGGTTTCTTCTGATTTCTCCTTTTACGCACTTTCATGTATCACTCTCAGAATTTAGTTTATTCTCACTCCTTCTTCTTTCTAGTCGATCTCATCTACTCTTCTTGCTTTCAGGAATTGAAGACTCCAAAGTTCAAGTCTGTAACTGGCTGTTGAGATCTATCATCTGTTTTCTCACTGCTTATTAAGTATTGCTACCAGATGCCTTTGTTCCACACTAAATTCATTATCCTCATCAACACTTTATAATAAAACCACACAAGTTCATACAAAAAGAGTCACACATCAAATTATTTCCATTTTTTTAAGGCACTCTGAAGTAATTTAGGCTATAAACTTCATTTTTCTAGGCTTTTTCTTCTCCTACATTCTTCACAATCAAATTGGTCATTAAGATTTGTTCAATCTATACCTGAAATATATCTTCAACCCAGTCCTCCCTCCCTGCCACTGGCTGAGTTTATTCAATCACCATTCCTGATCGATACTCTGCTGTTTTGTATCTGCCTTTAATGGAACCTCCCTACAAACCATTTCACACTGCTTTTTGAAAGAATTTTAGCAAAATGTAATCATAGACATCACCTACCTACATGGTTTAAAGTATTAAGTGGACTTTACTGGCTACAAAGTGAAACTTAAAGTTCCCCAAATGCCACATAAAAAAAAAAGACTTTATTATTTGGTTTCTGCAGCTGAACTGTACTAGCTGTGGTTTCCAGAACATTCCATGCTACTTTGCACCTCTGTGTCTTGCTACACAAGGAATTCTGTCTTCCTGAGTTCAGACACGGTGATACCAATCCCCTGCCCTATACACAGTTTACAGGATTGTTCTAAATTCAAGAGTATCATTATATCACACCAAGCAAATCTAGTTATACAATTAGTCATAAGAGAATCAACATAAGCAAAGGTTAGGAATGCAAACTGCTTTTGCATGCTGTACATCTTATGGAGGACTGATAACCAGCATCTACAAAGAACTGAAGCAAGTCAGCATGAAACAACCAAACGACCCCATGAAAACCCCATTAAAAAGTGGGCAAAAGATATGAACAGAAACTTTTCAAGTGAAGATAGAGTAATGGCCCAAAGCACAGAAAACTGTACTCAATGTCTCTGATCATTAGGGAATTGGAAATGAAACCACAATTAGATATCACCTAACTCCAGTGAGAGTGGCTCATATTAACAAGTTCAAAAACAACAAATGCTGGCATGGGTACTGAGAGAAAGAAACTCTTATACACTGTTGGTAGGACTGCAAACTAGTGCAGCTTCTATGGAAAGTAGTATGGCGATACTTCAAGGAACTTAAAGTAGACCTACTGTTTGATCCAGCAAGCCCCCTCCTGCATATACACATAAAGGGGACAAGGTCATTTTATAAAAAGGATTCCTGCATTTGAATGTTAATAGCACCATAACTCACAATTGCAAAGACATGGAAACAGTCCATCAACACATGAATGGATTAATAAAACGTGGTATGTGCATAATACACACGTGAAAATAATGGTGACCTGCTATCTTTTGTGGCAACCTGGATGGAACTGGTAACCATTCTTCAGAGTGAAAAATCACAAAGATGGAGAAAGAAACACATGTACTCAATACCAAATTGGAACTCAATGATCAACCCTTAAATGTACATGGGGAAGTAAATCTCTGTGATAATCAAGCTGCGGGAGTGAAAAGTGGGAATGGGAAGTTTACATGTTTTGAGTGCAGTGCACACCCTGTAGATGAAGAGCACACTAATACCTTTGAGTCAATCTGTGCAAAAATAAAGTATGTAAACAAAACATGTGTACCCCTACTAGTCTAAAATTTTAAAAAACAATGAATTAAGAAAAGAGAATACAAACTTCAGAACTAGCCTATCCAGATACACATCCACACTCTGTCATTTACTAGATGTATGACCGTGGACAAATTGTCCATACTTTAGTTCCCTCCTCTATGAAAGGGTGATGATAAAATTAGTATCTTCTCATAAGACTTTGTAAATAGTAAAGGAACTTGATGTGGTACAATGTAATCAGCAATGTAAATATTATTTTTGTTGCACTATAACCAGGATTCTCATGATACATTTGACAATTAGTGTTTTTATCATGTAATTATTGACAACCATATGTATTCCCTAGATTGGCAATTAATTCAATGAAAGTGGGCAACACATCATATTCATTCTTAGAGACTATTTAACCCATATTGTGAAGGCCAAATCAGAATTAGGAAAAGTGACTGATGACATTGGTCTGGCTTTAGCAAGTTGACACCAGGGAAACGATTTACTTTCCCAGCTGTCAACCCAATCTGTCCTCATGCATCCTACTTGATGTTCCTTAAATGTAACCTCTAGTTTCACCCTAAGCAGCCAAATTTCCCACACGTTTCTCAGGTCCTGAGTTAAAATCAGAAATTTGGAAGTCTTAGACTATTTTATTATTGGTAGCAAGAAAATAGAAATTTTACATAGTGACATTCAAAGAAATCAAAGTTTGTAGCTAAAATATCCCATTCAATATTTCTTCACAGAGATTATTCGAACAATGTTTTGTTCATCTTAGTCTTTGTTACTTGACACGGTAGCATCCTAATAATAGAACACTAGTAGAACAACAATTTGTATGTAGATAAAATGTCAACCACAAATATTTGCTCAGCATACTCTGGTCAATATTGGCCTAAGGCTTTTACAGGTGTGGAAGCTGATTGAAATAAATTACTCAGGATACCAAAGAATGTAACATGATTGTCTGGAATAAAGTGTGTTATTCCCTATTTACATTGTGATATTCCGTTTAGCAATCAAGCCTAACTCAGAGATAAGTAAACTAATAGAGAGACATTTATTGTTATAGGGAAGAGGTGGGTCCTGTTTTATATGGAAAAAATAGCATCTAAAGATATAGTTATTTCAATCCAGTTAATTTGGTTAAATGCTGAGGTAGTTGAATTCAGCAAACTTTTAGTTATGTATCATACTGTTTAAAATCATCTTGGTGATAAAATTTGAAAAAATAAATTTTTATATCCTATTAAGGATAATTGGTAGGTATATAATCCTAATATGAAATAGAAAGCAAATATTACTGCCATAGAAGCACATAGTACTATAAGATTTAGGTAATATATTCCCTTTTCTATGCATAAAATATTTCTGCAAGAGTACACAAAGAAAAGTGAGAGTAGATCTCTGGAGAGGGCCAAGGGACTACTGAGAAATAGGTGTGAAAGGGAAACTAATTTTTTACTGTTTACCTTTTTATATTTGCTTCAAAAAGAAAAATAAAGAAAATTAATTCCTTAGGACCACAGCGGAAAGGCCGTTGTGTTCTAATGAGGAATTTGGAAGACTTCTTTTTTTTTTCTGGGCTAGAGTTAACTTTTTAAACATTTTTTTTATTAAATCATAGCTGTGTAGATTAACGCAATTGTGGGGTACAATGTGCTGTATATACAATTTGAAATATTTTTATCAAACAGGTTAACATAGCCTTCACTGCCCTTTCTTAGTTATTGTGCTAAGACATGTGTATTCTACATTTAGTAAATTAAATGCACCTTGTACCCTTGTACAATGCACCGTAGGTGTAGTCCCACTAATTACCCTCTCTCTACCCATCCTCCTCTCTCCCCTCCCCAGCCCCTTGCCCCTTTCCCCATATTCTTGGGCTATAATTGGTTTCATTGTAGGGCTGAGTACATTGGGTACTTTTTCTTTCATTCTTGAGATACTTTGCTAAGAAGAATATGTTACAGCTCCATCCATGTAAACATGAAAGAGGTAAAATCTCCATCTTTTTTTAAGCTGCATAATATTTCATGGTGTACATATACTACAATTTATTAATCCATTCGTGGGTCGGTGGGCACTTGGACTTCTTCCATGACTTAACAATTATGAATTGAGCTGCAATAAACATTCTGGTACAAATATCTTTGTTACAATGTGATTTTTGGTTTTCTGGATATATACCTAGTAGAGGAATGTAGGATTGAATGGCAGGTCTATTTTTAGATCCCTAAGTGTTCTTCAAACATCTTTCCAAAAGGAATGTATTAGTTTGCATTCCCACCACTTCTTGATAGTGCACTGGCATAAACTTTTTCTCTTGGAAAAATGCCAACAGCCCAGCTGAAGGACATATTTTATGATCCTATAATATCCTGTACTAAGCCATAGGATATCCTAGCAAACAATGTATGTGCATTGTAGCTAGTAGCTCGATGAAGTCCATAACCTCCACATTGATACAGAAACAGGAAACTGAAATGAAGACTCCCAAATTTAGCTTGATTGTTAGCTAATGAAGAACAAACATTTTTTAAACTATACTGTGGTGTGTCTGGGCTGTTTGCACTGGGGCAGGAGAAACTCAGTTCTGTCAGGAATCTATTCAAATCATCACCTTAAAAAATGCTGGGAAAACTGGATATCCACATGTAAAAGACTGAAACTGGACCCTCACCTTTCTCCAATCACAAAAATTGATTCAAGGTGGATAAAGGACTTAAATTTAAGGCAAGACACAGTAACAATACTGAAAGAAAGCATAGGAAAAACACTGGAAGATATTGGCCTAGGGAAAGACTTCATGAAGAAGACTGCCATGGCAATTGCACCACCAACAAAAACAAACAAATGGGACTTAATTAAACTCAAAAGCTAAAAAAAAAAAAAAAACAAAAAAACCTCAAAAGTTTCTGTACAGCTAAGGAGACAACAACCAAAGCAAATAGACAACCTACCTAAAGGGAGAGGATATTTGCATATTTTGAATCAGACTAAAGCTTGATAACTAGGATCTATAGAGAACTCCAATTAATCCACATGAAAAAAGCCAACAATCCCATATATCAATGGGCAAGAGACATGAATAGAACCTTCTCTAAAGAAGACAGACGAATGGCTAACAAAC
>CAUYON010044260.1:0-53968 GCA_963573935.1 Arctocebus calabarensis
AGTATCTGACTTGCTTTTAGCATTACTATTGTCAGAGCCCCATCCCAGGCTCTGATCCTGAACTCAAATCACTACAGGTATTATACAAGAAAAACAACAAAACAATTTTGAGACTTTGGGAAAAAAAAATAAGAAGTTAACTGATGACTTCATGCTGAGCCTCAGAGTCAAAGCATTGTATAATAGACATAGTCTTATTTGACAATGTGAACGTTACGTTCTTTGCATTATTATTAAAAAAGAGAGAGAGAAAGAAACAAAAACCATCCTAGGTGATTTTAACGTGTAGCTGAGGCTGAGAATATTGATTTATTCCAAAGTTTGAGATCTGGAGCTACATGGAGTGCCCTGATTGTCCTCCCGCTGACTACCATCATCACCAGTAAATCTTGGGATATGGACTGAGAGTTGAGAATTAAGGTTGAGGTAACTTGAAGTCTGAAAACAACCCAGATTTTATACTCTCATCCAGTTTGGTCATATATCTATATCTGAATTTATATAAATAAATCCCCCAGACCTATAGCTAGCTAGAGAGATAGATGTGTATACACACACAGTATGTGTGTATGTGTGTGTGTATATATATATATATATATGTACACATGACATATTTCTATTTTCTTCTGATGAGTATCTAGAAGTGGGTCCTTGCCAATTATAATATTTGCCTTACTAGCATAGGAATAATTCGCACTGTAGATAATTACACCTTTAGGGTCCTCATGTAATGCCTGAGAAACAGATTTACGTAATAGTGCAATAGTAGTAAGTTGTAGCTGCAATGGCTAATATTTACTTTGTGCTTGCTCTGAGGAGGTCACTGTCCCATGCATTTTACAGTAGGGAATTTTAGCCTTTCTGTTTTGCAGATCCCTTTTTATCTCCATTTCATATGCTTTACAGAAGTGCCTCTACTGCATTAGGTTTCCATTTACTTCTTTGATTTTATAAACAGTCATTGTAGAAATGACTATTTGAACATAGATGTGCTTTCTGAAAAAAATAAGGGTTAGAGATATTGATTATTATGTAGCAATAACAATCACAATGTTGTAAATACAATTAAATCAATTATAAGAAAAATATATCTCTATAGATAAATTGTCTTTGTTCTTTAATTTTAAAAAGCCCTCCTTTTTATTCCAATATATTGTCTTTTATGTCTTATGAAAATCTGACCAAATTAATCTTTTAAGAGCAATAAGTAATATATTCATGTGCTAGCCACATTTTTATTTCCACTCCTATAAGTTGATTTAGTTTTCTTTCTTGCTTTCGCTGACCTACTTTCTATTGTGTTTTACTTTATAAAACTATAACCAATTATTTTTCTGGAATAGGTGAAATGTAAATGTGAAGTTAATGTCTTAAATGACCAGTATTATATTTCAGTCATTCAGGAAATTTCTGGACATGAAGTTCAGATCAGAGCCTGTTCTGTTCTTTTGCCTAAACAATCTGTTCTACAAATGTAAATATTCTATTATCCAATTTACACGATTAGCTGAAGTCATAATTTTTGTAACTGGGGTTGCTTTGATTCATTTAACTGGCTTGTCTTTCCTTCCTTCCTCCTGAATATAGTTGTTGAGAATCTATTACATGCCGACCTTTCCTAAGTCTTAGGAAATATAATTAAGAGTCCTCACTTTCATAACACTTGTCCAGTATTTAGGAAAACCATGTAGAAATTATTAGTGGGAGTCCTTAGTCTTGAGAAGTAAGTATTCTTTTCTTAAATTTTCTCTAAGAAAAAATATATTTATAATTAGTTAATCTTTATCTTTTCTCATGGAGGAAATAATCTCTGTCCTGAATGTTCTGGTGTCTAAGAGTATTTATGTTTCTAAAAATCATTAATAAACATCAAATTGCAAATTGAGCTCATCAGTCAAGAAGTCTGATTTGCAGGGAATTCTCCTGCACAGAGTTCATCCTCACTCTCAAATAACTGGACTGGGCTTCTCAAAAGCAAAGAATCACTGGGAACCTGACCCCAAAGCAATGGAAAGAGACAACTGCCAGGTATAGATCACTTCAATCAAATACACTCTTTTTTATTATTTTGCGATTTTTGGCCAGGGCTGGGTTTGAACCCGCCACCTGCAGCATATGGGGCGGGCGCCTTACTCCTTTGAGCCACAGGTTTATCAATATGGCACAGTTGCTGGCATATTGTGCTTGGAGGATAAGAATTACATTTCTGGAATAATGGCTTTTTGAGTAAATGCATCAAATTACAGATCACAGTCTTACCTAGTAAAGAGGGAGTTGGAGTTCCCATAAAAAGAATGAAACTTACCTATCAGTATATATAATATGATAAGGATTTTTGGTCTCCCACATACTTTGTTTTTTCCCTTAGCAACTTCTGCTAATCAGTTTGAAATACTAACAGAGGTTTATTATGAGCCAATCTTCGTTAAGCCTTGAACATAGAATTCTGAATCCTGATTTCAATAAGCACTGTTCAAGTGCCACAGAGAATAAAAAGCAAATAAACAGGTATATAGTCAAAATAATTGCATGCTGTAATTAAATGCTGTAAGAGAAACAAAGAAGAAGTGTGAAATACAACAGTTGAAGGGAGATTTATTCGGGGGTGGGGAGCAGGGGAAGTATCTCTGTGAAGGCATCATTTGAAGCAAAAGAAGAGGGATTAGCCCTGTGAAGGGTGAGGGCAAGAGCATTTCAGAAAGGAAATGTTTCTATTTGATTTAGCAAATTAGTGGTGACTAGAGAAGTTTCAGTGAGTGATCTGGGCAGGACTAGGAATATAGCAGGTGGAGGACAGAAGTGACTGGTAATTTCTATAACCAATATTTTGAAAACTTTTGCTATAGAAAAGGAGAAGAGATGAGGTCGTATCTTGGGAGGCAAGCAGGAAAGGTTCTTTTAGGAGAGGTAGGAGCATGTTTGTGTGCTGACGGGAAGGCTCCAGTTGAACGGAAGTGCTGGGTAGGGGTGTGAGGGGGACACCTGAGAAAGCAAGAGGGGGCAAGAGATTCTGAAGAAAAGCAGAAGAGTAGCCTTGAGAGTCTGGAGGGCCTGTTCCCCACTTAAACAGCAAGGGAGAAAAAATCAATGAAATGGTAGCTTCATTTTGGGATCAAGTAGAGTGGGAAGATGAGGAATTTGATTTTGAAGGTTGCCTTTTCCAAATAAAATTTGCTATGATATCATAGGTTGAGAGTAGGAAAATTTATAAAGAGTGTGGAGAGGGTATGAAATTTTCAAAAGGGAGTGGGAAAGTGAACCTGCTGGACAAACACACAAAGATTTCCTGGAGAGGCCGTTGTGAAGTTTACCTCACAAAGTCTAAAAGATCAACACAGTAGTGCCACCTTTTATAATGTAAAGATAATAATGATGGTGTGAAGGGAATCATCCTTAACTTTTGTCACCCCAATGTTCTCCATGATGGAACTGGACGTGCTGACTGGCCACACTTGGGTCATCTTTCTTGTAGTTTCATTCTTAAAGTGCTCAAATAGGAAAGCTTTTCCAGAAAGGGGGGGGGGGAGTTGGGTGAGAGAGGGAGAGCCAGGTCTTCTGTTAAGAATGTAGAATGGCTCTTAGAAATTCTAAGTAAGTTCTCCAGGTCCATGTGAAAACCCTAACAAAGTCAAGCCTAATATCAGAAATGAAAATATAAATTACCTCGTTAAAAGAATTACTCAATCCTGGGTGGCGCCTGTGGCTCAGTAGGTAGGGCGCCAGCCCCATATACCGAGTGTGGTGGGTTCAAGCCCAGCCCCGGCCAAACTGAAATGAAAAAATAGCCAGGCATTGTGGCGGGCGCCTGTAGTCCAAGCTACTCTGGAGGCTGAGGCAAGAGAATTGCCTAAACCCAAGAGCTGGAGGTTGCTGTGAGCTGTGTGACGCCATGGCACTCTATCGAGGGCAATAAAGTGAGATTCTGTCTCTACAAAAAAAAAAAAAAAAAAGAATTACTCAATCCAAAGAAAGTTATAGTCTGAAAGGTCCGTGGACATGACCAATTTCAACATCTTCACTTTAATGAGGACAAATTGGAGCAGGAAGGGACCGCTCTGAGCTTTCACAGTAGGCATTTGTAGCACTGTGGCAAGGAGTCAATCTAGATAACGTCTATGAAAACTGACACCGGGCCTGGTTTATGGGAAATTATTAATGAACACTGTTTCCTAGCTCCCATCCCCCGTTCTTTCCCACTGCCTTTACTAAGTGATTAATCAGTCCACGGAAACATGTTAGTGCTGTAGTCTTGTGACTGACTTTGTATCATTATAGCTCAATGGATGTTTAGGAATTAGCATCAATAGTGAAGCATGACAAAATAAGCAACCAGTCATGCTGCAGCCTTGACCTAAATAGCAAATCAGGCCCAGAGCTGGGATTAAAACTCCGACACTCGTGCTTTCCAGGCCTAAGGCTATCTCCCTGGGTTATGCTAGACTGCTGTTCATCAACCCTGTGGCAATGGGCTTCGTTGTAAAGAGAAATTATTTACCAAAGCATCCTTCTAAACAGCCAAATAGAAAGGGCACATTCTCTTCCTTCCAGTAATTCTGACAAATTTTAATTTAATAATGCTTGGGTCTAACAGCTGTCCTGGTCAGTGTGCAATACTCGGAGTGTCTTGGCTTGTAGATTTTATCTCCCCCATTCCCGCTTTCTGGTGAAAAAGGACAAAATGATCTTAAAAAAGAATATGGTGCAGGAGTAAGCAGCCAGTTTTGAAAATGTACTCAGTGAAAAATAATGATTTCCAACAACAACGATAAAAAGAAACAAGTATGTGGAGAAATCAGAGGAAAAAGAAAAAAGAAAACAGATGTATCATGGTGAAGAGTTTTCTGTTGGTTTTGGCTCAAGTCCCAAATGAGTTTTTCTAAGCTGACTTTCCATATCTAGCCCCTCAAAACATTTTATGACATAAACTTGGTTGGAAGAGTTTATGATGAAAGCAAAGAAGCCCAAATTAAATGTCAAAATTGTATCAAAGACTGAAATAAAAAGAAGTCATTTGATAAGTCAAAGGAGTAACAAAAGAAAAAAAAAAGGTTATTTTTGGCAAAGTAGTCTATTGTTCCGAAATTTGAGAAGTAAGAGAACAAAAAGCAAACAGATGAATATCATTAGTTTCACGCACATGCTGCATAAAAACTTTTCCATAAACTTCCATTTCTATCTGCAGTACATACCAGAGAAGTCGCAGGGTTGTTGGACTCTGAAAGTTCTTATACCTTCCCGGTATGGCTAATATCTGGCCTCAAAGCAGCAATGCAGCTCACCGTCAAGGGCAAGAAAAGATCACTATGAAAACAAAAACGAGGCAAAAGGACAGATGAGAGCTGGGGAACAAAGGAAGTAGGCAAAGGCAAAAGAAATTCCCGATCAGTCAAGATGCACAAAATAGTGAGTATCTGAGACAAACAGACTGCCAGTGCCGGTAGCTTTGCCCTTAAGACCACAGCCGGAGCCAGACTCCCAGAAGTGAAATTCCCACTTACTCCTGCTAGCTTCATGACCTCAGGCAAGTTACTCCACTCCTTTACATTTGGGCAATGAACACGTAAAGTCATCCTGAGAATGAAATAAGACTGTCCACATAAAGTACTAAAAAAAAAGTGTCTGCTTATACATTAAGGGCTCAAAAATTGCAGCTCTTCATTGTATTCAATACATTTATTGATGGCACTTATGGGCCAGACACTGCAACAGACGCCTAGAATAGAACCAAGAGGGGGGCATCTTTCCTGGACAATCTCTGCAAGCCTAGTCCTGTGTAAGGCTGTCTGGACTAATTGTGATGCAAAATCACCTGGCTCAAACATCCCTGTATTTATTGATTTCTGTGTTGAATTGTTACTCTCAATGAATTCTTCTATGTATGTTTAAAAAATTACCACACTCTGCCTTTGCAATTCATATCTGTCTCTAAAACTGGATTCTATGTTCCTTGATGGAAGGAGCCCAGTCTTATTCCTCTGAG
Organism: Arctocebus calabarensis; assembly: GCA_963573935.1. Lineage (NCBI taxonomy): Eukaryota > Metazoa > Chordata > Mammalia > Primates > Lorisidae > Arctocebus > Arctocebus calabarensis. Next base: position 5,981 of record CAUYON010044260.1, read on the forward strand.
CATCAGCACAGGATCTGCTACAGAGAGGGCAACCACGTAGACATATCAACAAATGGATACGTTGGCTTCCTTTAAATTTTAGGGACATCACAATTTTTAGACTTTTTTTGTCTCCTTGGAGTCTGTCTTCCTCTTCTAATTGTGAAATACAGATAACCTTCAGAATCTCCCAATAGTCCAGGGAGGAGATGTAATCATTCCAGTTTTGTCTTTTCTTTTCTATTCTTTTTGTTTGAGACAAGGTCTGGGTCTGTCCTCCAGACTGGAATACGATGGCTCCTAGCCCACTGCAGATTTAAACTCCTAGGCTTACACAATATTCCTCCTTCAACCTTCCGAAGTGCTGGGTTTATAGGTGTGAGCCTCCACTGCATCCAGCCTCCAGGTTTTTGTCTTGTTTTTCTTTAGCTCATAGAATTTTTAAAATTCAAATTAATATGAAGACACAAATGATTGGATTATATTGTTTGGGTTTCTAAGGTAAAGTTCAAGTAGTAGCTGAGCCCTTCATCCAAGAGTGTGTTGTACATCCTCACAATGTGCCCATCAGGTGAGAGTTTAGCAATCCTCCTTCCCTTTCTCCTTTCCTTCCTGCCCTGATTCAAATACACCTGTGTTATTCTCTCGTATGGGCATATGGTTGTTTTCCTGTTGGTTTCCTATTAGTATTGAGTACATCGGATACTTGCCTTTCCATCTTGAGAGACTTTACTTAGAAGAATGTGTTGCAACTCCATCCAAGTAAATACAAAAGATGTAAATTCGACATATTTGTATGGCTGAATAGTGTTCCACGGTATACATATATCACAGTTTATTAATCCACTCATGGGTTGATGGGCACTTGACTTGCTTCCACGTCTTGGCAATTGTGACTTGAGCTACAACGAATATTATAGTCAAAATGTCTTTACGGTATTTATTTTTATTTTTATTTATTATTACGGTATTTAATTTATTTTCTTCCAGGTAGATACATAGTAATGGAATGGCAGGATCAAATGGAATGTCTACATTTAACTCTTAGACTCATTTTAGACTCTTTTTGTTGTGACCCCTCCTTGGAGTCTATCTTTCTCTGCTAATTGTGAAATACAGATAACCTTCAGAATCTCCCAATAATCCAGGGAGGAGATGTAATCCAATGGAGGCAAGTATCCAATGTACTCAATACTAATAGGAAACCAGAAGGATTCTCCATACTTCTCCAGTTTTAAAGAGAAAATTATAGTTCAGCAGAGTTTGGCACCCAAGATTCTAATCCTGGATTGTCTGGCATCAAAGCTCCCATTCCTCTGGGAGAACATGGTACCTACCCATCAGACAAATAGAGAAGACTGAGAAGAGGAAAATATCTTTAGGACAAAACATAGGAAAGTAAATATCACAGTATGTTACTCCATAAGAAATCAACTTAAAAAATAATGTTGGCCTTTATATGAAGGTAATGGGAATCCCATATTATATTTTGAAGATTTTTTTCCCCATTTAATTAAAGCAGAATATATTTTGAAGGATGTTCTCCCCTTTCAGTCATAAACAGAACTGAGCAGGTATCAATGTAAAAAAATTTACTCGTTCAATCAATTTAACGCGAAAAATATAATGGGGATCAAACTCTCTATGTTGAAACTTTTCTGCATATAACTTTTATTAAACCATTAAAATATGTATGTACATGAGGAATTGTGTTTTCAAATGTTATAATGCATTGAAAGTCTAAGGTAGAATTCCTTTAAATAAAGGGGTGTCAAACATTTTTTTCTTCTTTCTTACATGGGAAGAATAAAAGATGCCTTGAGCCACACATTATATACATGAACACTAAGGAAAGCTGATTAGCAAAATAAAAAGAATGAAGTCCCTGCATACTTGTCATGATATCTGACACCACAGATAAGCAAAAGAACATCTTCACAAAATCAGCATGAGGCTCTCAGGCAGGTAGGACACCCCTGATATTGAAAATATTCTGTGCACATTAACAAAAAACGAAAGCAGTGTCAAGGTTGAGAGCTTCTTAAGGAAAAGTCCAGTTAGATGTCAGAAGTGAGCACTGCCATTCTTTGCTGTGGCTGCCCTTCATATTTGTTGTATTTCTGATTCATATTTGTTGTATGTATTTAAGTCAAATCTGCCTCTACCTTGACCAAATAAGATCTCCCTACACCAGAGAGCCCTAGTAGAGTGGAAACCTATGGACTCATCCTTGCCTGGGCTGCTTGGCTGGTGGAGGATCCTCCGTAAACCAAGATTCACCACTAAGCCATCTTCTGGGATAATTCAAAAAACTATTTTAGGGAGGTCCTTGGCTTTGGTGCCTGTTTAGCCCAACCTTTGGGAAAGTAACTTGGCAATCTAGTTACTGTATTATTCTTTATGTAGCAACACCTGTTTAATGTACATTTCATCTTTCCTCACAGCCCTTACTGTTGCATACCTCATAAGCTGTGACACCTGCAGCATTCTCTCTGTCACGTACACACTCCTTCCCCAGCATGCATACTTCCCCCACGGATGTAAGTCCTGAGTCTGGAGGGTTGTGATATAAAGATCTACCTATTTGTGGCTGCCCAAGACCATGCTTCTGTCTATAAGCTCCTCAAATAAACCACTCATCACTGACATACTGAATTTGTCTGCCTCATTCTTTGGTTCCTCAGCTCCTCTGAGATTTGGGGACCACTTTGCTTAAATGACCCTTTCACAGAACAGCTGTCCTCCTAGATACCTTTCTTTCTTTCGTATTCCACATCAAATGCGCCAGAGAATACTGTGTTCCACCTTCAAAATCTCTTAAGGATCCAGCTTCTCACCATGTTCATTGCCCATTGCAACCTTCCTGGCACAAGTCATCACCCCTGTTTCCTGAACTACAGAAGACTCCCATTCTAGCTCCCTACTGTTCTCTATCTTGGCCTTGATAGTCAGAATAAACCTTTTAAAACACATCAGACAATGTATATTTCCATGCCCCCAGATCTTCAAAGGTTTCCCCTCTCAGTCAGAATAGCATCCAAGCGGCCTCACCCTGGACTTCAAGGCTGCACCCGATTTCCTCCCCAGGTCTCTCATCTCATCTCCTTCAGTCTCTGTTTCTCTCACTCTTCTCCATCCTTCAGATTTCCTTGCTGTTCTTCAGCACATCACAGGCAAGTGCCTCAGATCGTGCTCACATTTATGGTTCCCATTTCCTGGGGAAACTAGTCCGCAAAATATCCACTTGCAAGATTCTGTCCAAAAGTCAGTTAGAGCGTCTAGCCCTGACAGAAAACAATAGCTCATGTAAAACAGGCTCCTTCCCACACTCTGCTGTCTTTTTCTTCACGCCATTTGTTACTATCTGACATAATCTAAAACTTAAAACAAAAAAAGTCTGCTTTTTTTACAACCCCAAATATAAACTCCATGAGAGCAAGAAATATATCTGTTTTGCTCTCGGTTGTAAACTCAGTACCTGGAACACTAATGCCTTATAGATGCTCAATAAATATTGTTAATTAGATAAAATGAAATACAGAGATGCTTTATCTATAAGAATGTTACCGAGTTAGGAGGGATGACAGGCTCAGTGACTTGAGAAGTGTCATTGCAAACAAGAGGAGTGCTCTAGGAATGTTTTAACAAGCTGTGGTATACGTATACCATGGAGTACTATTCAGCCATTAACAAAGTTGGAGATTTTACATCTTATATATTAACCTGGATGGAATTGGAACACATTCTTCTTAGTAAAGCATCACAAGAATGGAAAAGCAAGAATCCAATGTACTCAATTCTAATATGAAGGCAGTAGGTGAGCTAATACAAAGTGGGGGGTGGGGGAGTGAGAGAGCAGAGAGAGGGAACATGGGGGTGGTGTATGGCACACACACCTCTTGGGGGCAGGACATAAACATAAGAGGGGCTTAGCCTAACAAATGCAATCAGTGTAACCTAATTTTTTGTACCCTCAATAAATCCCAAACAATAAAAAACAAAATCATCTAAAAAAAAGAGTAATGCTGGAGGAAAGTCATTAGCACAAAGCCAGACCATCTTTACGTCCTCTCAAAAAAGTGGCCTTTTGACTTTGTTTTTTTAATCATGAGATGGGTTTGATTTCTCTGAAAGTGTATCTAGTGGAAACCAAGATTTTATAGATAATCAGTATTTTCTTTCCCGAGCTATTTAAGAGCAAGTTGCAGACAGAATGTCTCATATCCCTGACACAAGGCTATTCCTCTACACAACTCCAATATAAACATCCAAAGCAGGAAATCACCACCAATAAAATAAGTTCACTGATCCACAGACTTCACTCCATGTTTTCCAACTGTTAACTTTTCCTTTCTTGTCCAGAAGCCAATCTGGGGTATTTGTGGTATTTAGTTGCCATGTCTCTTCAGTCTCTTCGATGTGGATAGGTTCACTCTTCTGTCTTTTTTTGTTCCTCACTCACCTTAAGAGTTTTAAAGAGCATAGGCCTTTCATTTTGTAAGGTACTTCTCACCCTGGGTCCATTAGTGTTTTCCTATGTCTGGAACCAGGTGATGTGATATTCTCAGGGCATCTCATCAAGAGGCACATGGTGTGACTTGTTCTACAGCTGCTTATGTTTGCCATGATCATCGTGGTCAACTTGCTGTCTCCCAGGATTTCCTTCAAACAATTCACCAACTACCCCTTATAATTAGTAAATATTTTTGGGATAACACTTTGAGAGTAGGCTAGCATTCCTCTGCATATCAAACACCCACCCACCAACCTTAGTGTTCACTGAGGACTCCCGTCTAAATCAACCACCAGTCTTGTCAAGTGGTGACTTTCTGCTTCCATTAATCCTTACTAATAGACATTTCTACTCCAAGGAAGAGTTTTACTTCTTTCTCCCATTTATACTATCTTTTTAACATTAGCATTGACTCATGTTTATTCTATAGTTTGTAATCAGTTACTATCATCAGTTATTTTGATGTTCAAATTGTCCAAGACTGGCCAACGGAAGCCCTTTCCAGTTAGCTCTTATGTCCTTTCATCTTCCCATAATGCTTTGAGCACTTCTCTCCGAGAGGTTACAGACTCACTTTGTACATTTCCAGACGCATAAACACGTGGGGAGAGCTATGGTATATGTGTGCGCACACACACATATATGCACACATCTATGTAGTTTAACAAAGGAGATTTTATACTTATTAATCCCATCTAATGCCCCAGGGTTATTTACAGCTTTCTTTCATATTTGTAAACTTCTTCACAAGTAAGTAACTTGGCTTCCACTTCACTCAGTACTTTACTTATTTGCCCAATGGCCCTGTAATTAAGCAATCTCCCAGTCATGATGCTGCTTCCTTGACCCTGTCATCTCTTCAGCTCCTAACTTTTCTAAAGGAAATAAAGGGTAAGGGATAGTCATACATTCTCAATAATATAGATTCTGAAAGTCTTGCAAATGTAAAAAATTACTAAGCGATAGAGAGGTTTGGGAATCCACTGTGGCTTGCTAAAGGCATTTGTTCAGAACCTAGCTGGGATTTTCTAGCAATAGACTCCTCACTCCGATCTTTGGTGGTTCAGGAACCAGCAGCCAGGTAGTCTCCATTTTTGTCTCTTTGGCATTAGGCACTATAAAAAGCACTGTCCCAATGGCCTAGAAGCCTATTTCCTAAAATGAATAAGGTAAAGACACATACAAATCCAGAACATCAAATACCATAGAGACAAATTCTTCTAGTTCTTCTTGTGCCTGCTTCTAATCTGGGTACAGCTGGGGCTCTCTACTCTCCCCTAACAGTCTGTACTGCTGCTGGAAAAAGAAAAATTGTCCTGGTGAACATTCATTCATAGAATGTGGCGGACATAATAAAGTCCCAGGAAAAAGGTGGACTTTTCCGATTTTTTTTATCATGAATTGGGTCCTGGGTTCTCTGAGTGTCAGATACAATGTGAGTAACTGAAAACCATCAGACAAATATTTTTAGAGACTTTATTTGGCAGGTGTCTCAAGCCAAGGGAACCTGACGAGAAGGGATAACAACCATTCAAATATTTAAATGGTAAGAAACTGTGTGGTGTCACGGTTATAAGTAGATTGTAAGTCCTAGGGGGACTGTACTCTCTGCTGACTGGGTGTGATCGCTATGCACAACTGGAGCGCACTCTGTAAACAGTAACCCAAACAAACCTCCCTTGTCTGTTGACACGGTGAGTCCTCTGTTCCAGTCATGACAACCAGAATAAACACAGTAGAGAGCTGTCTAGCCCGATTTCTTCTCTTTTAGAGTTAGAAAACACCTCCTATAAGAAAACAAATCTCTCACGTTTTCTTCGAGACATGAGGCAAGAAGCGGATTCTTATACAGGGGAACAGCATTAGCATCACCTGCGAACGTGTCAGAAATACACATTCCGAGGGGCCTTACTCCATATCTACTGAACCGGAAAGTCTGCAGCAGGGCATTGGTCTGAGTGGGGTCTGGTAGCCACTGTCCTAGATATCCCAGAAGCGGTGTTGCAAGGACCCCAGTACTAACCAGCTCTACATTTTGGCTCTGGGACGGGTTATTAGGGAGCTCAGTGCAGTTCTTCCTGCTAATGGGAGAGTTGTTTACGACAGGCACATATGTTTCGCTATATATAAAGCTCAGGAAGTTATTTCTGAACTTAGAGGTCAAAGGGCTCCTTCTTTTGCCTCCCACCTGAAGCAAGTCACAGACTGATGTTGGATTTGGACCTCGGCAGGGGTCGCTGCGGCCCAGATAGAGAGACCAAGTGAGCGTGGCAAGCAAAGCTTTGACATCACACTAAGCTCCTCCTTGCACGCACACATTACACACACACACACACACACACAAACATTTGCTGACATACACACACGGACCGCGTACTCCTCTCTGCCCGCGCTCTCCCACTCCTCCAAGCCTGCCCCTCCCCGGCCGGTGTGTGTGCCCGAGCGCAGCCACCCGGCGAGACCAGGAGCGCAGCGCCCGCAGCCCGAGGGAACCCGCGCGCAGCAGTAGCGGCCGCCGCCGCTGCAGTTGGACCCGCTCGTCCCAGCGCTCCGCGGCTGCGGCCGGGACACCCGCGGCAGCACCCAGAGCGGCAGCACCCCAGACTCGGATCCACCGCGCCCGCCCCCAACCGGAGCTGGGGGGCGCAGAGCAGCCACCCCTTAAGCGCCCGGGCCCCCTGCTACCCCTATGAGAGAAGCAGAAGCCAGGCAAAGGAGCAGGGTACTCCGCAGCCGGACTCCCCCGCAAGCCCCGCGTGCCCCTCCTCCGGCGCTCCCAGGGCGTCCAAGAAGCAAAATGCAACCGCCTCGTTTCGACTGAGAGGGAGAGGGGCCGAGGCGGTCCACTTTCCCGGAATCCGTCCCCGCAGCGCCCGTGCGTCCCGGCCGCGGCCCCTCGGGCCCGGGAGTGAGCTCGAGGAGGAGAAGCGGCTAGCCCGGGGTTGGCCGGGCCTGGGGAGGAGGGACGGGGCGGAGGGAGGGCGCGGGGGGCGGGAGGGGGGCCCCGGCGGAGAAAGATGGCAATGTCTCTCATCCGAGCGTGCCGCAGTCTGGCTCTCTCAACATGGCTGCTTTCCTTTTGTTTCGTGCATCTGCTCTGCCTGGACTTCACCGTGGCCGAGAAGGAGGAATGGTACACCGCCTTCGTGAACATCACCTACGCCGAGTCCGCGCCGGACCCCGGGGCAGGGGGGACGGGCGGCGGCGCCGAGCTGCACACGGAGAAGACGGAGTGCGGGCGCTACGGGGAGCACTCGCCCAAGCAGGACGCTCGCGGGGAGGTGGTCATGGCCAGCTCGGTCCACGACCGCCTGGCCTGCGACCCCAACACCAAGTTCGCCGCTCCGACCCATAGCAAGAACTGGATAGCCCTCATCCCCAAGGGCAACTGCACCTACAGGGATAAGATCCGGAACGCGTTCTTGCAGAACGCCTCCGCTGTGGTCATCTTCAACGTGGGCTCCAACACCAATGAGACCATCACCATGTCCCATGCAGGTGAGTGGCCCCGCGCGGGCGGGGGGGAAGGGAGTCTGAGGGCACAGAAGTCCCTAGAAGGATCCAGATCCTGCCTCCCAGCACCTTTCTGGGAAGTCCGTGCAATGTGGAAGACGCATCTCGGTTCCTTGGATCTATTAAGTTTTGCTCCGCATCACTTTGGGGGGCTTACAAAGAGGAGTGGAGGAACTGTATTGCGGGGCGTGGAAAGATACAGGAGAGTTTGACATAGCGCCGCTTGGACCGGGGTTCGTGGCGGTGGCCTAACTTTTCTAAGGAGGACCTGGAAGATGGGGATCGGAGTGCAGGGCTCCAATACTGTTCTCGGGTTAGTGAACGGCCTCGTACCTGTTAGGAACTATTAGAGCTGATAATTCAGCCCTATACTTGGGTCAGAATATACTCCTGCATCAGGTAGTAGCCCAGATGCAGGCGTTTGTGTATCAGGAGGGGTAGGGTTACCTGCTGGCAGCTCATCGCTGTGAACTTACTCCTTCTAGTCAGGTTTCAGCTCTTCTGTGGAGATTAGGAGTTACCCCCTCTGGTTTAGGCACGTCATACATAATACTGTAAGTACTGTGCCCTGCCAGGCTGTCATCCAGAGAAACTGACAGGCAGGCGTGACGGTAAATAGTAACAGTCTTCAGCAAGCCATGAAGAGCTTGGTGGTCATAAAGTTGTATAGCTACTTTTCCAGTTTTGCATTATTTGCCTAATTGGGTAGTTAATTTAATATGCTGAAGGTTTTCTTTCTGAAAATGAGGTGATTTCAGTCTAGAAACAATAAGCTTTTCCTGATGTTGGCAGGCACCAGGACTGTAAATAGTATTTCTTGTCCTCCAACTCAATAACACCTGTGCCTGACATAGGCAATGTTTCCTCGGTGGTAGAGACATCCCCCCACAAACCCACCCCCCAAAGAAAAAGCCCTGTCCAGGCTTGTCAGCGTAAGCCCCTAAGCTACTAGTTTTAGCAGACCCTTGCCTCCTTGAGCTCAGGGTTGCTACTTGTGTTTGTATATATGCCTCGGAAGTGGGCTCTTCTCCCCCAGAGGAGTTCCTGGGCTGAGGTTGTGGCCTCCAGTGGGAAGGAGGGTTAGGAAACATTTTCTGAATGGAGTCTCCTAATCAATAAATATTATTTTTTCAAAGCTGTATTTTAATAAGTAGCTGCTGAAATGGAACACCAAGTTTTAGCTACTTTTGCAGGGTGTTCTGTTTGGGGGCCAGTTTCCATACTGAGAGCTCATGTCACCTATTAGTGAAATATTCAATTGGTTTGCCTCTAGTAATCAACACCAGCTGTTTAGTCGAAGAAATTTGTCAATGTTAACACAAACAGGTAGGGAGGGGAAACGTTCCAGACTTCTAAAACACAGGCCAGAAAAATGCAGTGTGCTAATTCGCGAAGAGGAGGAGAAGCTTAAAAAAGTTACAGTACAGAACTTTAGAAATATTTGGTATTTTTCTTTAACTCAACAGTTTTCTAAGGGAAAAGATTGTACTCCAACCTTGAGTCAGGGAAGCACCACTTAAACTTTGATATTTGAAGATGTTTAGGACTATGGAAGAGCTCTTAAATCATGTAAAGTGTTGTTAAACATCTTACTTAATGTCTAAAACCTCCATGGAGGGGAGTGTGAAGGAGGTTTTGGGGATTTTTTAAAACTCCAAGTGGATTGTTAACATTTTCCAGGATTCTCTCCTTGTTTCTTTGTGCATATGCGTGAAATCTTAAACTCAAGCCACTTTGAATGCAAGGTAAGAGGCATCATTTGTGCCTGTCTAAAAGGATCCTCTAGAACTGCCAACACATTGGATCAATTAACGGCTCTCGCTTTGAAAGAAAGCAGTTTAAGTCAATTTTCCACACAAATGATGCTTGATTAGGACAGACAGAGAGTAAAACTAAAACATTTATTAATACTGTAGTTTGAAAGTCAAAGGCTAAAAAAATGTAAAGGAAATTCTCTACTATGTAATTGTTCTTGTTTTTCAAAAATGTGTTAATGCTGTATCTGTCCGCTAATAGCCAGGAAACTTCATATTATCTTTTGACATTTTGCCACACTGGGAGACTCAGCATTCACTTTAGTCAGAGACTGCATTGGTTTCTGCTAGAGTTATTAGAAGAAAATATGTGATGAACCCCTTCACTTTACGCTGAAGTTCTTCTGCCTAGATCTGTGAACTCGGGTCTGGCTGTCAGTGCTTTATTCTTAGCTCCAGAACAGGATGAAAGGCTGTACTTTTTCTAGTTAAATTTGAGCCAGATACCTAAATTCAATTTAGGAAACCATGTGCATTTTAGATGCTAATCGAATATCCTTATTTTCTGATCTGGGGTGACAATCGTTATATTTTAAAACTTTTAAATTCTGTTTTCAATGACTTAAAAATAATGCAAAAGCTAACATTATCTCACCTTTTCTCTAGATCCTTCATTTTTTGAACTGCTAGATTCCAGGTAAAGCAGTCTGGATTTAGAATTATGCAATCTATCATGTTGAATAAACGCATTTGGTTGATTCGATATCTTGAAATTTAATTAAATAAAAGTTTTCTTTTCTCCTTTCCATATGCTCATTTTTATAATTTTTTTCTTCTGATTAAATAATTTTGAGTTTCTACCATTTCTGCAGTTATTTCTTGTTCAAAAAGCCATAGATTCTCCTGGGATAGAGGAGTGGTTTCACTTTACAAGTTATTTGTTTGACCCCAGTATAACAGATTTATTGAAATGTAATTCACACACTGTGCAGTTCACTCATTTAAAGCATACACTTCAGTGGCTTTTAATATATTGGCCAAGTTGAGCATCCGTCAGCACTAATTCCAAAAAGAAATCCTTGTACCTGTAAACAGTTACTTTCCATTATTCCTCAATCCCCAGTCCTAGGCAAACGCTAATCTTTTTTTCTGGTCTCTATATATTTGCCCCTTTTGTACATTTCAGATAAATGGAATCATATAATGTGTGCATTTTTGTTACTGGCCTTTTTCACTGAGCATGTTTCCAAGTTTATCAAGGTGATAGCATGCATCTGTATTCCATTCCTTTTTACCACCAAATAATATTTCATTGTGTGGATATACCAAACTTTGTTTATTCTTCAAATGATAGACCTTTAGGTTATTGGTGCTTTTTGGTTGCTAATAGTGCTTCTGTGAAAATTCGTGTGCAAACTTTTGTGTGGACATTTCTCTTGGTTTTATAACTAGGAGTAGAATTTCAGAGTCATCTGACAACTCTCTGGTTAAATATTTTGAGGAACTTCCAGAGCGCTTTCCAAAGCAATTGTACCATTGCACATTCCCACCAGCATGGTATTGAGTGTTCTAATTTCTTCACATCCTCAACATTTGTTATTATCTATCTTTTTACTTTTTGGCCATTCAAATGGATGTGAAATGGCATCTTCATTTTGGTTTTACTTTGCATTTCCTTGATGACTAATAGCTACTTTGTAATATCCTCTTTATTCTTTTTCTGCTTTTCATTTTGTTCCCTTTTCCCTTATGCCAGGCATTATTTGTTCTTTTATGGACTTTCAACACATAACACTTTTTTCCGAGGGAAGCAAGAAGGAGAGTGCTTAATAAAGAAAATCTAACTCTCCTTGTTTTCAAAAATAAAAAACAAAACAAAACAAAAGTCCACGGACCACAGATTTGTGTGTTCCCTATAAAGGAATGCAAGGAAATGTATCTTTAGTGCAAGAGCAACAAGAGAGAGTTCGTCTAACTGGTGAGTGCCCCAGAAGTGAACTTGCAGGTGCATGTGAAGACAGTGAAACCCAAATTATTTCCTTGGGGCTGGTCTGATGCTTGCCTGTGAACTTTCTTTCAGTGTACTTTCAGGAAAATGATGATACCAGAAACTTCTAGAGGCAGTTTTGGGGACCGGTTAATTCGGCATGTAACCTCTAGAGTCAATCACTTGGATTGTGTTCTGGCTCTGCTACTTTTTCACTGTGTGTCTTTGTTCTTTTTTTGTTTGTTTTTTTTTTCACTGTGTGTGTTTGAAGAAGTTTTTCAACTTTTTAGGACTTCAATTTCCTCATTTGAGATGCAGAGGATAATATCTTCCCCAGTTGCCTGTTGTTTGAATTGAATGGATTAATACATATAAAGTGTATCATCATGCCGTGGGCTTGCTGAGGCCCTGGCATCCTTGGACAAAAAAAATCCTTTATTTATTTACCCTTTCATACTTTAGAGGGCAGGGCAGTTATGCCAATTTATGTTTATGGCCTCAGTGATTTGAGACAGGGTGTTCCAGCTCCTTCTCTGATGACTGATGAACATTTTTAAGATTCTCCTGTTGCATTTGTCTTGCTCTTGGCTTAAATTGACATCTCATTATAGCAAGGGCATATATGATAAACATGGTAAGTGGGGTATACAGGCTGTTTGTGACTTGAGTTGTGATGTTGAGGAAGTTTTCTTTTTTTCCTTTTTTAAAGAGTATGTTTTGTCTGTTGATAGTACATAGTTAAGAGGAGCTTAAACATCTGTCTAGGAAGAAGTTTTGGGAGATCTGGTCCAGAATGGCAACTTGGAGATGGGGAAGGGAGAAGGTAGCTGCAGTAACTATGTGGACAACAAACGCAGCTCTTGGAAAGAAGGAACTCAGAAGGGAATATATCTATGTATTCTAGAGTTCTTCTTGGTGAAAACGCAGGTTTAAAAAGGGTCTTTTTTCCATAAGAGTCTGCTAAGTGTTTAATTCATGGGTCTGTGCTACCTTTATGGCCATTACATAAATTACCGAAGACTCTACCTCTATCTTAAACTCTGTAAAGGAAAAAAACAGCTATAATTTAATTAATTTTTAAGGACTCATAATTTTGTAGAATATGTGTAGTTTTCCTTACGTTTTCATTTAAGTGATGTGATTAATTTTTTTAGCATATTGTAGCCCTCTTTGGGTAGTAATAATATTGAGCACATGTCAATTCCTCTGTACCAGGGATGTTCTAGGCACTCGTATATGTATTAATTTAAGTCTCACAGCGTGAGACCCTTGCTATGAGACAGATACCCTATTGTCCTCATTTCCTAGGTGAGGAAGCTGAGCCAAACTGAGGTGACTCAGACACGCAGGTGGGAAATGGTAGAGCTGGGCTTACAAACCCCGGCAGAGCGTCCACACTCCTTACTTATCACTGCTGCTGCGTACTCCCTCTTAATTTGGAAAGGTACTGTAAAGCTAGATGTGGACGATGATTACTCCATCATAGGTACAGGAAGTCGTCTAAGGCTGACTCCTATTTCATAGGAGTCTAGATGCATTGTTGGCTTGGAGGAACACATTTCTGTAATGGAAGAAATGGGACCTTATATTGGGGCTTCTCCCCCAGGCCTACCTCTGATTAATCATTCGGCTTTGGGTCAGTCACCTTTTGGTTTCTTACCCTCCATTTTATTATTTATAAAGTGTGAGGTTTGGATTAGTCAGTCTCTAGGAGTTGTTTGAACTCTAAAAATGTCTTCCTTACATATTTACAAATCTGAATAGTTATTTTAAAATTCAAATTTCTGGCTTCTCTTAATCATGAAACCAAGCGACAGGTGCCTGCGTCCCTGGGTGGCCGGAGGTAGCTGGAGCAGGGCAGTGGTCGGCTGTGCGGGTGTGCAGTGGGCTCTCCGGTTGGCCCATGTCCCCATCACCTTTTATGGTCTGGCTCTTGCTCCACTCATTTATGTTCCTCGCCTCAACCCCAAGGTCAATGTGTTTGGCATCCTCACTTTCTGGAATCAAAATAGGGTCAGTGAGGAGCAGTTAATGAAAACAGACTTGGTTCAGCAAAGGAAAATAGTTCATAAAGATAGAAGCATTACAAATGGGAGAGCTTTGCTTGAAAGGTTAAGCTTTCTCTGGCATTCAGATCGACAGTGAACAGGAACATTGTGGAATTGCTGATCCTAGGATTCACGCACCGCATTCCAGTGGGTGATGTCTTAAAGGCCTCCTCAAGCCTGACAGTGCATGATTCTCTATCATTTAGTTCCTGCAGAAACTTATTTCTTAAGAGCCATGCTTTCCACTTCATTTTTCTTACAAGGTACATACAGAAAAGCTACCGTTTAAGCGTGGCCTTGCTCTCCCACACTAAAACAATCTTACCTTGTCCACTTAGTGTGCATATTCGTGTGTATTGATTTATTTTGCACTAAGCAGTAACACTTCACTTGTCTGTCTACTCGCAGATAGATATTCCATACCCAGGAATTCCAGGCTCTGTTATTAAAAGCCATAATTCATCCTAAGTGGTAAATAACATTCTTGGCAGTGTAACTTAATATGATCTGGGCATTTCAAGACATTGTATGACTTGGTTATACATTTTAGGTCAAAGAAACATGTATCTGGGATATTCGGAAGGAATCCTAACTTCTGTCTTCTAATCTTTAGTAAGAATTCTATAATCATTTCTCCTGGTGCTTCTCATCTTTAAAATCTCCTGGTTTCTCAAAAGGAAGTAATTTTCTGACCATGAAATCTGGAAAGATCCAGAAAGATTCTAGATCTTTGTATTTATAGCACACTTTAGTTTTCAGAAAGGGTTGATTGTGCTTCTGATGCAATGTGAATTTCTTTAGAAACCAGTCTCAACTTTTAAAAAGAAGGAGCTCAATCATTATTGTTGCCTTTCTGGATATTAAACTTGGCATCTAAAAAATTTAGTATTCTGATAGCCTCTGAAAGTCTTCAGTTTATCTCCAGAAGAGATTCTTCATCTTGTATATACCCTAAGAGGATCTTACTTATTGCTGAGTGACAGAAGTGATGCTGGCATTCTGTGACTAGGATAATGTAAATTGAGAGTTGCTGAACTGGAATTAAAAGGAAATTCAAACCTTGTTCATATTATCTCAGCCCTGGAGGTTCTTGTTGTTAAAATAACACCCAGAGAAACAAGGCAGCATTGTGTTGCATGATTATTCTTCAACTAATGCAAAATTATTGAGATTCTATTAAATGGAAGCCTTGTCTATAGGTAATATGTGACTTTTATTCTTACTTTAAACTTGGAGGGATTCATCACTCAGCAGTTTCATTTACGGTAGGATAAATACGCTTTATACATTGAAGCCAAAAAATTAATGAATATGGTTAAATCTAGTTCTTATTTGTTTCTGTAACAAAGGAAGAAAATTATATTTCTTTTACCTTTTCAAATTTGTGGTTATAAATTGATTTCTATGAGAGGTATTTTTTAATTTGCCTATTCCATAATAGGTAGCGTCATTTAGAAAAACTTTTTCTCTAGGAGAAAGCATTATTTGCCAGAAAGTTAAAGCTCTTGCATTGGAGTGTTAGGCATTTTCATATTGAATGTGTGAACATAATTTATAATAATAGACTTTTTTAAAAATTAGAAATAATTTTGTAATAAATGTATAGCTCATTCGTTGCCTTACTAGGTAGAGATATATAATGAGTACTTGTATTAGGTAAGTATGTTTTCAAGAAATGTTTTGTTTCTTAACTGATTCAACCTGGTATGTCCGTTACAAATGGCTCTGTATGTCATAGTCCACATACGTGCTATTACAAAGGTTAAGATTTGAAATTTTCTGGAGGTGTTGTCAGAGGACTTGCACAAATGCCCTTTCCCCCCTTAACTGTTTCTTTTTCTTGGTTCCCACTTGCCAAAGAAGGTACTCATTGACTATTGGGTAGCCACGAACTGACAAAACCTACATCAGAAATGTAATTCCAAATGACCTAAGGAATAGTGGAAGAGAAAAGATACTTTTCCCTTCATTGATCAAAAAGATGCCGGAATGGTCCTCCTCCCAGACACCCACAGGACTGGCTTCCTCATCAGGAAGGCACTGCCTAGACATGTTCTTTGAGTAGTAGCCTACGCCCTCCTGCTTCGCCGCAGCACACCTTACCCCCTTTCTACCATTAGCGTGTTTATTGTCTGTCTCCTCTCACCAAAGTGGAAGCTCCAGGAGAATCAGGGCTTTGGGATATTTTTTTTTTGTACACAGTTACGTTCCCCAATCCTAGAGCAGTCCTGGCACAGGGAGCATGCTAGTACACGTTGCTAAATAACTTGGACACTGGGAAGATGGACTCTGTTTATATGTTCATCTCTAATTTCATGAAACAGTATAATTCTATGCCATTAAGCATTTTTCTTAACTTTTGTCTCATAAATGAAGTCGGACAAATTCTAATTCGACCATTATGAATATTTATTCATCTTGTAGAATGTGACTCAGAGTGGAATCCTAGTTTGCGTCCTTGGTCTTAAGGGGAAAATGTTTATACTGGTGACAAGCAGAAGGACATAAGTATCAAACAAGGATGTAATCAAATTCAGTTCTGTACATGTGTCATTATCATGCAGCTTTAAAAAGACATATATGTAACTTTTTTTTATTGTTGGGGATTTATTGAGGGTACAAAGAACCAGGTTACACTCACTGTATTTGTTAATAAAGTCCCTCTTACAATTGTGTCTTGCCCCCAAGATGTGTCACACACCAAGACCCCACTCCTTCCCCTCCTTCCCTCTCTCCGTTCTTCCCTTCCCCCCTTGCCCCTTCTTTCTTTCTCTGCTCGCCCCTTCCCCCACTCCCACTGTGTGATTAATTGTCAATAATTATCCTCATATCAAAATTGAGTACATAGGATTCATGCTTCTCTATTCTTGTGATGCTTTACTAAGAATAATGTGTTCCACCTCCATCCAGGTTAATACAAGGTAAATAAAGTCTCCATATTTTTAGTGACTGAATAGTATTCCATGGTGTACATATACCACAGGGTTAATCCATTCCTGGGTTGGTGGGCATTTAGGCTGTTTCCACATTTTGGCAATTGTAAATTGAGCTGCGATAAACAGTCTAGTACAAGTGTCCTTATGATAAAAGGATTTTTTTCCCTTCTGGGTAGATATATGTAACTTTTTAAAATGAAAGACATACAGTGTATAGAAAAATTTGAAATATAGAACATTTAACAAGACAGAGGAAGATACTAAAAACTATCCACAACCCAACCACTCACTTATTCTAGTATTTTTTCATTTTAGTTACTTTTACCAAATCAGGAATATAAGGTTGTATGTTTTGTAGCTTTTAAAAATTTAATGGTACATTTTGAAATTTTGTTGATGCTTCCATGATATAACTGTGATGTTTCCACTTTCCTCTTACATAAACAATGCTGCAGTAAACATTATTATGTAGCAAAACATAGGTTTATAGCCATGATTACTTTCTTAGTTCAAGTTCCAGAATATGGGATTACTTAGTCAGAGCTATTTGTGCGTAGCTATAGAGCAGTTTTTCTTTTCAATAGTCTGTTTATTGAAGTCTTCAAATGTATGCTTTCTAGCTAATGTGGTGCTCCTTTGAAAGAGGAAAAAAAGAAAAACAACTTTTAGGTATTGGTGGTGCTGGTCCTGTCATGGCTTTTCAGGGTCCCTTTGCTCTAAGCTAGAACAGTTGACAGTTGAGTAAAGACACAAAGAGAATCAGAAGAAAAGGCTCTGCAGTGATAAAATCATTACAACTGTTGAAACCCCTTCCTGTTCCCCTGTACGCCTCTGTGTCTGGGAGATGCTGAATGCAGATTGAACCAGAAGTTAGGAAACCCTGGTTTCAGTTGTGGTTCCACCTCAAATTGGCTTTGCAGTTGGAAAGTCACTTCCCCACTCTGGATCTCATTTTCTTTCCTTTGAAAATGGTGAGCAGTTGGCTTCTGCAGGGGAACTTGGTTTAGATCAGTGGTTCAGCACCGTCACTGCTTACTGGAACTACCCAGGGTGTTTAAAAATAGTGACTGCCCAGGTCCACCTGCAGAGATTCTGATGTAATTGGTCTGGTTGTGGAGCAGGAGAGGGGGTTTGGAGTGGTGGGATGGGACTGCCCAAAACTTTCTAAAGTGCAGCCAGGGTTGTCAACCACTGTACTGGATGATTCTAAAGTCACTTTCAAGTTCTTATAAAACATCATTCTTTATTAATTATTTAAAGAAATAGTGTTTTCCTTTGAGAGTATCAAATCCTACATGGAAAAAATATATACGTGACAATAGTAATTAAAATTAGGAATGTATGTATGGTAAATATGAATTCAATCATAATTTAGTGATTCGCTAATAATAAGTAGATTTTGGAGACCAGGAAGGTAAACAGATGGCAACCACAGAAAGTACAGGAAAGCACATAAGTTTCTGTAAAACAGTCAGAAAAAGTACAATGAGTCAGAAATGATTAGACATTTTAATTAAATTGGGTGAAATTTCATTTAGATGCTAAATATTCATTATCTTGATTGCAGTCTTCTAAGCTTAACAGGTAGAAATACCATGTTATTTTTACCAAGTAGGAAGACCCTCATTTGACTCATTGTGGTTGTCGTTATTCAGTTTGGGAGTCCACATAGGGTAGTGATAAGAAGATTCTGGGTCGGATGTGGTGGCTCATGCCAGTAATCCTAGCACTCTGGGAGGCTGAGTATGGATTACTTGAGCGATCAGGAGTTCAAGAGCAGCCTAAGCAAGAGCAAGACCCTGTCTCTACTAAAATGAAATAATAAACTAGCCAGGTGTAGTGGCTCATGCCCACTAGTCCCAGCTACTTGGGTGGCCGAAGCAAGAGGATTGCTCAAGCTCAACAGTTTGAGGTTGCTGCGAGCCATGATGCCATGTGCACTCTACCCAGGGTGACAGACTGAAACCCTGTCTCAAAAAACAAAGAAGTGATCCGGTTCTGGGCTCTGTTATAGTCACTTCCCTAGAAAGAACAGAAAGAACCCAAGGCCAGAGATAGCAGTTTGAAGTCATTCATTTGGTGAGGGTGAGATCCCACCATCCTAGGATACCAGCAGCGTGGAAAAAGGAGCTGTCAAAAGCTGCAAGTCCTGCTGTGCCAGAGCACCTGAGAGCTTAGGAGGCAAGTGTTCATGCTCTGGAGTCGTCACCTGTAAAATGAACCTCGGGTGTTATCCATCAGAGCCCTTGTGAACTCTTATACTACATAGGCAATAAAGGGGCAACTCTGAGCACTTAGTAAATGTTAACTGTAGTTTTTGTGTGAAGAAACATACTGTGAACCAGATCACATCTTACCACAGTTACCTGCAAATCAGGCCAAAGTGTCCTGAGTGCTTGGCTGGATGGCTGCTATCACCTCCAGCCAACGGCCAGCTTCTGTTCCTGCCCCTGCAGTGTGTCCCCCAGACAGCAGACAGAATGGACTTTAAAAATACAAATCAAAGGCAGGCGCTCCCCTGCTCAAATCTTTTTTTTATTGAGGCAGAGTCTCACTCCGTCTCCCTGGGTGTGAGGGCTGTCCTGGGCTTCCCATCATACTTGGAACCAAGTTGACGTTTCCCACCATAGCTGCAGTGCCCTCCCTGCTTTGGCCCTGGCCTCCTGTCTCACCTCTTTTCCCACCTCCTTTCCTACTTCCCTCACTCTTCCAGATCTGCTTGCCTTCTTGCTGATCTCAAATACGACAAGCTCACTCTCACCTCTGAGCCTGTGGAAGCCTCTTTTTTTAGATATTAAAAATAGAATTATTATGTATTCACACAGCAATCTATCATCTCCTTATACTTCTGATATTATCAAAAGAGATTATCCAATATCTCTTTATACTTCTGAATTTTGGAGAATGACTCCAAAACTTAGAGTATATGTAGTAGCCATTTGTGTATTTCCCTCATATTTAACCAACTCATTATTTTTGAAGTTCAGTTTCCCATTATGCCACCAGTCCTTGGGGAGAACTGTCTTCCGGCAGAGTACAATTTGGTGGCATTATAAAAGCATGGGTTTTTATTGCTGAAGTCAGCAGAGGGAGTTAACCAGTCACTACCCTCGATTTTTGCAGATTCCTCCTCCTACTCATATTTACACTGATCACCCTTTCCCATCACTCCATACTCTTGAGTTTTCTCTGGCCCACTGTGGGAAAAAATTCATATGTGACTCATTCTCTGTTTTATTATTTCCTTATTTTTTATCACCACTTGAAATTTATTAAATAATTTATTGATTTTCTCTGTTCTGTCAGTCTCTGCGATGGGAATATAAACTCCACGAGGGCAAAGTTCTTCTTAACAGCTGTATTCCTAAAGCCTGGCGTGAAAGGGTACCCAGTGAATAGCCATTGAAAACATGAGTGGATAATAGTCTGTGTACCAACCTTGATTCTCAGGGCACTGCTTACTTAAGGGATGGATTATTTCTTTATATTATATGTACTTCATTTGCCTTAGGTATGGCAACATTTAACCAAATGATTAAAAACACGATTCCATACCCTGTCTCTAGAAAAGCTAATCTTGCTGGTGCTGTGTTAGGAAATTCATCTATTTTCTACCCTGTTGTTTTTTTTTTTTTTTCCCCCTGAGACAGAGTTTTACTATGTTGCACTCAGTAGAGTGCTGTGGCATCACAGCTCACAGCAACCTCAAACTCCTGGGCTCAAGCAAATGCCTCAGCCTCCCAAGTAGCTGGGACTATAGGCACTTGCCACAACGCCCACCCATTTTTTTGTTGCAGTTGTTTAGCTGGCCCAGGCTGGGTTTGAACCCATCACCCTCAGTGTATGTGGCTGGTGCCGTAACCACTGTGCTATGGGTGCTGATCCTCTACCTTGGTTTTAATCCCTGATACAGTACCTCTCTTAATAGGCCCTGACCCAGCCAAAGAGAACTAGAAAATAATCTGAAAAAAGTATCTGGGCATAGTGCTGCCTAGATAATCTTACTGGGATTTGGCCCTCTGGTGGACCAAATACTTTAAGGGGCTCTGGATGTTACTAGAAGGAAATCTTACGGGTTGATAATAAACTCTACCTATATAGATATGTGTATGAAGCTGTCTCTGAGTTCATACGCCTTTGTTACAGAAGAATTTAAAGTCAGTGGGGCAAACAGAAGCATGTCAGGATTGCGCTAAATGAAAGAAATAGCAAATGACGAGTGCCCAGTTGACATATGGCATATGCTCATTTTGGGCAATGAGAGGAGTGTGAGAGAAAGCATAAGTTTTTTTTTTTTAATCAGAATTTAAAAACTGACATAAGTTAAAGCTGTTTTGTGTTACAATAATTGAAGTATACTGTAGAGTGAATTTAATCTCCTATGTATCTACATTCCTTTACATTTTAGCACTGAAGAGGTATATGCGATTAGGTGCTATCCTTATCATTCTAATAGCTAAGTTCTTCAGATATTACCATGTGCTGTATCATTACTTTGACATTCTTCCTGCCTCTCATGAATTTATTATGTGAAACTGATTCCATGCTATTGGGTTTAATTCTTTACATGACCGTCTCTCCTGCTAGCCTGGGAGCTTCCTGAGTAAGATGTTTTGTGTCTAGTCCCTGTATACTGGTAACTAGCGCAGGTTTTTTGAATGATTACCCATCTGCGGTGATATACATATTGTTTATATGTTCTGATTAACTGTGACCCATCTTGATGCCATTCCCTCGATGAGACATCCCTAGTTTTTAGACCAAGTATTTAAAGAAGTAATTAGTATCTATGAGGACCACCTTGTACTTAAACCTACACAGGGAGGTCACCGTCCCTCTCTCAAGGCTATGCTCAGAAAAATCACGAAGTGGTGCTTTATTACATTCTAAGCCTTGTAGATTAAAAAGGCATTTGTCTTTTTCATCCTCCTAACCTTCATGAGCGTCTTGAAAATCCTTTTACCTAATTAAAACTTGATTATTTTAAATTAGAAAGTCTTATCCCTTTTGGTAGAACTGAGTGACTCTTGTACTGTGGCTTACTGCTGTCCAAAACTAATTAACTTTCTCTTTTCATTTCTATTGAGATACTATGCAAAGTATATCTTAACTTATTATTTATAAGAAGCCTTTTGTGTATGTTTATTATTTTAGTCGTATTGTAAAAAATACATTATAGGCAAGAAGGAAAAAAGCCATTTTCTTCAGTGGAGTTAATTAGAATTCATTTTGAACCATAGCATAATCAGGTACCTGCTCAACATTTATATATTTGATCTTTGAAAAGGTGGCAGTGGGATTGCAGGATCAAGTGGAGGGTTTACTTTTAGCTCTTTGAGGATTCTCCGCTTCCTTCCATAGAGGTTGTATTTGTTTGCAGTCCATCAGCAGTGTGAAAGTGTTCCTTTCTCTCCACATCCGCTCCAGCATTTGCAACTTTGAGACTTTGTAATATGGCTATTCTGACTGGGTTAGAGGATATCTCAGGGTGGTTTTGATTTGCATTTCTCTGATGCTTAGGAGTGACAAACATTTTTTAATATGTTTATTGGCCATTCATCTGTCTTCTCCAGTGAAGATTCATTCATGCCTGTTGCTCGCTTATAAATGGGATTGTTTGCTCTTTTCTTGTTGGTGAGTTTGAGTTCTCTGTAGATTCTAGTTACCAGCCCTTTGTCAGATTTGTAGCATGCAAATATTCTCTCCTATTCAGAAGGTTGTCTGTTTGCTTTAGTTGTCGTGTCCTTAGCTGTGCAGAAGCTTTGTAGCTTGATTATGTCCCATTCATTTATTTTTGGTGTTGCTGCAACTGCCAATGAGGTCTTATTCATAAAATCTTTTCCCAGGCCAGTGTTGTCAAGAGTTGTCCCCACACTTTCTTCTAGAATTTTTATTGTTTCATGTCTTAAATTTAAATCCTTTATCCAGTGAGAGTCAATTTTTGTCAATGGAGAGAGGTGTGAGTCCAATGTCAGTCTTCTACATGTGGCTAACCAGTTCCCCTAGCACCATTTATTAATGGGCTGAAGAGCCATGCTCTAGGAGAAAGGACAGAACAGAAATTAACCACCCAGGTTGACACTTGCTCCCCAGGGATCGTAGCCTGTGTAGTTCTGACAAAGGAGTGAGTGAGATGACCAGATGACACTGAGACAGCCTGTCAGCAGCCACTATTTAAGGGACAGATTGGCCATTCTAAATAGCCATAGAGTTCTGCTTCTCGCTCACACTCTCCTCTTCTCTTGGGAGATCACACCACTGAGGAAAATCCATCATTTCTTTTTTTCTATAAGCCAAGGCATCACTCTGTCTAATTCTGTGCTTACTTGGGTAAATTCTTCACCTTGCTTATATGAGGAGCTCAGCAAATCTTTGTTGGATTGAATAAGTAGAAGGAAGGAAGACAGTTGCTGCTCATCCTCAACACGTGACATCCAGGCACTGCAAGGTGTGTCTTCCATTCTTCACTCATTCAACAGAATCTGTCAGTTGGAAACTTACACAAGGTAGCTAATGGATAAAAGCAAGATTGGGATTTCAGTTCAAAGGTATGTAAATGTCAACCAGTCGTACATGTCTTACCAACAAGGATATGTTCTGAGAAATTCTTAATCATTAGGTGATTTTCTTGTTTGAACATGATAGGGTGGACTTACACAAACAGAGACAGTGTATCCTACTACACACTCAGGCTATGTGGTATGGCCTATTACTCCCAAGGTACAACTCTACCAGTACAGTATACTGGTCTGAATACTATGGGTATCTGTATGTAATGCAATGTAAGAATTTGTGTATCTAAATATAGAAGAGGTGCAGTAAAAGTAGTCTAAAAAGGTGTCTGGAAACATTGTTTTCCACAAAAAAAAAAGAGATAATAATATTGCTCTTGTTATTAAAAGTATTATGTGTTTGCAGCAAAGAAGATCTTGTTTCACAGGAAACACTTCTTATTTAAGAGTAAGGTATAAATTGCTATGGATTTAATTATTCCCCAAGTCAGACCTCTCTCCCTGTGGATATGGTAATGTCTTTGGCATAGTATACTCCTTGTCTGTATGCTTTGGCTTAAAGAGTAGTTATAGTTTTCATAAAGTGTTTCATTCCCATTAGTCTGAAATGATGTTCTCAGATAATTTAGTCAGGCTCCTGCCTGCTAATGCTATTGAAATAAAAGAGTCCATGAAGACTTACATCACTAAATGTTATTTTTCATTTTATAAATACATCCTTTCCTTTCCATACATATTTCTCCTACTATGAAGCTCCCTGAATTTGTAGACTACTAACCTTTGCAAACCAACACCAAACTCTATTTACCTAAAGAATATTATATTAAGGTCACAATAAAAGAGTGCCAATATAACGATCATTATGGGGATTAAAATTACGTTTGTATACATGCACATAATGTATATAGTTAGTTTAGAGTTTTAATTGGACTTGGGTAATACTTGATTCATGTAATCCCAGAACAGTTTTACGTGCTGATTAAACTGCTACAGCCTTGATTTTAAATAAGATTTTCTTTAATTGCATTTGTGGTTCCTAGTGCTCAGTATTACATTTGTCTATTTTTAGTGTTCCCTTTTGTTGCTGATTTTAATGCAAAATCCTGCTGCTTCCCCTGGAAGATTCTTATTAGAAAGCATTAGTATTCCTTACGCTTTTTTCCTCTGAACACATGTACATCGTTTTACCTTGTGCACAAGTCTCCCCGGTTATAAGTCGGCCAAAAAGGCCCTCACAACACAAGCTTTTGCCCTGCCTTTGCATAAATGGGTTTATATATTTTTTCTGCCTGTGGCAAAATTGCCCCCAGTATAACTTATATTATTTTTTTCATTAACTATAAAGTAAAACTGGATTTTAACTGAAGGGAAAGATTTTAGAGCTCATCAAATTTAACCACTTTATTGATTACAAAGTATGAATTAATTATTTTGTTTCACCAGGGCAAAACAAAAAGCCCCACAAGTTTATGGCCTTACTTAAAACCACACAGCTGGTGAAAAATATAGTGGGGAGGAAAACTCACTCGGATGTTATCTGTAAAAGAGTTAGAGGCCATTTCCTCTGGATTTATGTTTGTCAACCTCACACGACTGATATTCGTGTCCAGATCATTCTTTGATTAACCTGGGTGGTTAATTTCTGGTCTGTCCTTTCTCCGAGAGTGTGGCTCTTCGGATGATTTCCCAGGTAACTCCTCTGCTTCATGGAGTTAGCTGAATGGCAGTTTTTGTTCTCCAGTACTCTCAGTTTGCCAAAATCACTGACGAGCTTCTTAGCCTCTTAGTGGCTTCCTTCTGATCGGGTTCAAGGCATCTTGCCCTGATAATGAGAGATTAAGGATTTGTAGAAGAAGAACCATAATTTGTTTTCTTTCCCTTTTTTAGGTTCTTGGTTGAGATGCTCCCCTGAAAACAAAAGCCAAATTAACAACAGAGAAACAAGCAGAAGCTTATTAACACATGCTGTACGCTTCAAGCAGGAGAGGCCTCAGTCCAAAAGTATTTCTCTCTCAAGGCAGTACCTTAGGGGCCTTGCTTAAATAACTCTTTAACAGAGAGCTATGAATCCAATATGGTGACAAGAGAAACGGGAGAGCAGTTCTAGTCTTTTAAAAGGCAGGGAAATGTGGGAAGATAATAAGATCTGCTCCTAGATTTTACTGATGCCCTGCCAGGGCCTTCTCTAGGCTGGTAAGCAAGTGCCCTTTCCAGTGTGGAATGATTCGTATCCTGAATCTTCGCATCAGTCAAAGAGAGGTTGAGACGGAATGTTTCCTGTGTTTTAGTGTCTTTAACTTGGTTTTCTTCAGAATCATCAAATTCCTCAAGAGGAAATTGCTTGTTTGGTTTTTTTTTTTTTTTTTTTCTGTTGGCCAGGGCTGGGTGTTAACCCACCACCACTGGCGTATGTGGTCGGCGCCATACACCTTTGAGCCACAGGTGTTGCCCTCTCGAGAGGAAATTGCCTGCAGATGGTTCTTTCTACTCTATGGTTCCCTATTATCTTCATCTTTGGTCTCCCATGTCCTGGAAACTTGGGTATCCCTGAACTTCATTTTTTTTTCCTCTCCTCGGGCCAGTAAGACTTAAGCAAGCTCCAAGCTGCTTCTTTTTGTGTATTACTATGTTTAGAGACCCAAGTTGTCAAATTTCCCTGAGGCAAAGAACCAGCAGCGAATATAGGGCTCACCTTAGCGTATTTTCTTTCTAGGATTGATACCCCTTAAGTCCTTATCATTTTTGTTGCTTTCATGATCTTAAGTAGCTGTTTGCTAGATTTTTAAAATTCACCTTGTATTGCTGTTTCCAATGGTAGGGTGATTCTGATATATGCTGCTCCATCATAGGTAGAAAAAGAAATCAATCTATTTGTCTCTGTTTATGAAGTTCTCTGTTCCTAAGATTGCCCTAGGACCTGTCATATATTGTCTCCCCTCAAGACTCATCTTAATTACTACCTTTTTTCTGAAGAATTTCTTTATGATCTCACCTAGATATGAACTCTTCTTGTTCTCTGAAAGCCTTTTTGTTTGCACTTGTTTGAAAACATTTATCATACCTTACTATGAATCTTATTTTGTATATACTCATTATTGCCCATTAGATTTAAAATGTCTAGAGAGCAGGATAATTCCTTATTTATCCTTGATTCCTTAATACCACATAGTTAAGTACAGGACATTACACAAAGCAGATACTCAAATTTGAAATGTCTACAGAGTATTAGCTATTACTGATTCTATTAGTATAGAATTTAAATGACTATAGAATACTAGCTGGAATTTGTGGTATAAATTCCAGTTGCTAGTTTGGAACTAGAATTTGTACCATACAAAATGTTGGTGCAATAGTAACAAAGATCATGGTAATGATACTGTTTTATCTGAAATAAAATTGATCATGGTAATTGATACTATATTATCTGAAACAAAATAGCAAAAAAACCTAACCAGTTATGTATTTCTTCCTTATTTTGTTTTATGATATTAAATTAACCATTTATTAACTGCTATGTATCTCTCATTGTGCTATGAATTTTTACATAAATTATCTCATTTTATATCTTTGAAACCTTCTTAGGATAGGGTTGTTATTCTGACTGTACAGTTGAGATTAAAAGCAACATGCCCCAAATCATACACTTAAGTTAGTGACAGAATTGGGACTTGAGCCCCAGTGAAACTTGGAGTCTGAGCTTCAGTAGTTAAAGGCATGTATTATGGGATGGATACCCTATTTTCATGCTACAATTAACTGTTAGAAGATAACTCAATAAAGTTCCTTCTGTTGACATACACAAATGTTTAGTTAGCTTGTTATAATGTATCTCAGGCAAATCTGAGTTTCAGATTTTTTTAAACTTCAAAATGGGGGTAAATATGGTACTTACCATATTTCATTGAATCCAAAATGCCACTAGTTTTAAGATGTAACTGTATGTACACAGAAAAAATGATATCACAACTTTTCATGGTATTGATTATAAGAAGCTTGATTTCAAAGATATTAAAATATTTTTAAAAATCTTTTTAGAATTGGTAAAATACATCATTGCTTTATTGTGAGATAGTTTATGCAAATCATTTAGTATACACTCTGGCACATAGTAAGTACTAACTACATTTTTAAGTTATAACTATAAAATATTGATAATGCACTAGTACATAATCTAAGAAGCCCTATGCAGCTGAGAGTGGAGAAACAGAATATAGTACTAAAGTAGAAAAAACTGTTTAAGGAAACAATTAAAACCATGCTGGTCCCAACTAGAGGAGTTAAGAATTAACCGAACTGGAAGAAGTGGGAAGGACATGGGTCTACCCCATTAGTTGTAATTATATGGGCTCTTCTAGGTCTGAAGCAGCCAAGGGCACAGCAGAGATGTGCGCTATATTTGGAGAGAGTGTTTTCACACCGTTCCTCCTTGAATGATTTGCTAAAGAGAGAGCTGTAATATCTTCACTGTGAGAGGCATGCTTAGTAGATGTCTCTCAGTGGGGAGGGAGAACTGGGACAAGTTAATACAATATGAACCATTCAAATTGTAATAGAAAATGTAATTGATATGCTGAGATTTGTCAAAAGACAAATCTGAAGACAAAACCAGAAGATCTGAAAGAATAGAATCAGCAAATTCTGTGCCTTTGTCTCAGCCCAGTGTAATGACATTTCAGTGATTCAGCCAAAAGAAAAAACGCATATATTCCATTTGAATGATTGCATTAATAGATAGTTAAAGTGGTTTGATCTCTTCTAGAAGTTTTCATATGGAAAGGAGGGCAATATACTATACCGCTAAAATCCCCTTTTCATGGAGCTCATATGGCATGCCAGTATTGTCAGGAGATGATGTAGTCAACCTCTTGATCACTTGTGTGTGTCATCATTGTCACCTGAGCACCATTATGTATAACAGGAAAGAAAACTAACATTTGCCAAAAATTTACTGGGGGTCTGGCATTGTGCTAGCCTGTCACACCATTATTTAGATAGGCCGCATGGTTTAGAGCATAGAGCCAGACTAGCCATAGACTATTCAGATATAATCCCAGCTCTGCCTTCACAGCTTTGCTACCTGGAACAAGTTAACCATTCTTCCTGTTTCATTTTCCTTGTAAGTAAAATGTAAATAATGATGTAATGGGCTCTATGTCATGGGATTCTGGTGTGAAGTAAATGGTTAATATGTGGGATGCATTTATACATACATTTTATATATATACATAAGTTCTATAAAATATTGGCTGATGAAACAAAGTAATATGTGGTGCTAGAATTAACATCTATTTTTGTCCAAAACTTTTGCCTTTTCTTTATAATCTTGTGCTTCTATGTGCTAATATTGAATAAATTGTATGATATTGAACAAATTGCATTTAATTGATGTTACCTTTGATTTCTAGGACCATTAGAATGTAACATATATAGATAAACTATTTTCCATTGTATTTCTATTGATTCTCAGTTTTGATATGGACCTAGAATTTCTTGACCTTTGATATATTTCATGTGAAAGAACAGACATTAAAAGACTATGCACTAGAATTATATTTAATATAGCAGCTTATATTTGACATGGTGCTTTCCTCTACCTGATTTCACTGATTCTAACAGCACTAGAAGTAACAGCACTTTTTAGATGGAAAAGGTACTAATATGTTATCTTACCAATGAAGAAATTGAAGCTCACTGAGGTTGTGTTCTGTCGTGGCTAACTTGTCTAAGACTCCAACTCACATCTTCCCATTCTTATTTTGAGAATTCACTATGTACTCACATTAATGGTTGTTAACTAAGCACCTACTATGTGTCAAGTATATGCCATCCTAGCAATACAAAGAAAGCAGGATACTACTGTTTTCCTAAAAGAGGTTATTATCTGACAGGGAAGAGAGAACCACCTGATTAGTGTATAGTATATGTTTGGTATTATTAGCATGAACAAAGTACTATAGGAACACCCAGGAATGAGTAAGTGGCTTGGGGATTTGAAGGAGGCTTTATAGGCTTTAAAATAAGCAGAGTTGTGAGAGGAGTAGAAAATGGGAACACTTTGCGCAAAGGAAAAGGTTTATTTGCTTGTTGGAGAAAAGTGAGTGCACCAGAGAGACAAGTAGCTGGGTTGTGTGGTGAAGTGTTGACATGAGAAGGGTGGAAAAGAGGTTGGACATTTTCTTACCGGTGCTGGAAAACCACTAAAGATTTTTTTTTTTTTAAAGGGTAGGGTTTTGGGGTTTTTTTTGTGGAGACAGAGTCTCACTCTATCGCACTCAGTGGAGTGCTGTGGAGTCACAGCTCACAGCAACCTCCAGCTCTTGGGCTCAAGCGATTCTCCTGCCTCAGCCTCCCAGGTAGCTGGGACTACAGGCGCCCGCCACAGCGTCCGGCTAATTTTTGATGCAGTTCGGCCAGGGCCGGGCTTGAACCCGCAGCCCTCGGTATATGGGGTCGGCGCCCTACTTGCTGAGCCACAGGCTTAAGCAAGGATTGTCAGAGATGTATTAAGGAAATGGCGGTGGTGGCTGCACTGAAGCGTGTGTATAAGAGACACTGGCTTTAGGGAACACTAATTAGGAGCTGATGACAATTGTCTAAGAAAATTTAGAAATAACTTCTAGAAACTGGTGTCTGAATGTGACTGAGAAATAATTCACATTTTTGGATGGGTGATGGAGATTGACATTATAAAGAAGAAATACACCACAGAGTAGATTTGAAAGGGAAACGTGTGTTCAGTGTTGGACATTGTGAGTTTGAGATTGCTAGGCCTGGGCACACAGGTGTTGGCATCACTAACATGACCCTGACAGTCGAATCTATGAAGATGGAGGGACCAACACAGGACAAGGTGTAGGTTAAGGATAGAGATGGGAGGGTGGATGGGAGCGGAAGTGGAGTGTGGGGAATTGGTAGCAGAAAGGAACGTATGGTTAGAGAAAAGCCAAAACAAATTAAATTATGGAAACCTAGGAATGAGGGAATTTTAATAAAGAGGTACATGCCAGATGCTGCTAAGAGGTCAAGAGTCTGAGGCTTCTGAATTTGACTCATAATGATGAACTTTGACTAATGATAGCTAAAGTCCCATCCAGTCGCCATGTTACCCCTTGATTTGAGAAATTTTCTATAGATTGTTTAAAGGACAAGTAGATAATATAAGGTAAATAATCTGTTTTGGAGGAAACTCTTGAATGCACAAAACCATTCCAAAGTCCTATTCCTGCTTATGCAGGGGTGTGAATTTGCTACTGTCATTGTTAATTCTGGCATCTAAATCTTTAGAAGGAATTTTGTTATGCTTCGTTGTATAGAATACACAGTCTTCAGAAGACTCTAAATTTTGTTTCACCTCCTAAACTGTAGACATACTGGATTGAGATTATAAAAATCAGGGCAAAGCATAGTCATTGTATTAAATTTGGATATCAAATTGTGATGGGGATAAACCATGTCTGGAGGCTGCAGCGGGCATGTAAGGGTGGGAGTGCGTGTGCATACATGCATGCCCAAGAAAATGAGACAGACGCATTGCCACAATGGTGCTAGAAGTGCCACAGTGTTTTACTAGAATGATTTCAACTTAGATACCTTTCCCAAACTTACAAAGATATAAACTGGGTGCTATAGAATCTTCATTTTCTGAATAACCATCATTGTTTGTCATTGCAAATAATGGAATTTTAGCAATCATTTTATTTCTGGCAAAAGGAAATTAACAATTTGTATTTTTCTTAAGGCAGCAACCAATTTGGACTTGGGGCACTGAATGAAATTGTCAGCTATTATTGTTATACAGTGTGTGATTTGTTGAAGGCTTCAGACAGGGTAAACAGTATCTTGCATAACCTTGAATACACTCAGCCTTGAATTTACACATTTTCAGTGTATAAAGAGATTTGAAGGTAAAGTCTACTCATTGGAACTTGCAGTCTTTTAGACTTCTCCTCCTTAAAGAACAGTAACATTAGGTAGCTCTTCTCCTGCGGTCACTGCTCACCATAAATTGCAGTTAGCTTTATTGGAAATGATTCAAAAATGCTTGAAAGAAAAAGGTTTCTATTCTGAGAATTATGCCAAGTGGTATTGTTAGCAGTTGGGAAAATGGCTCTTGTGATTGTGCTTGACACTCAGGTAATAAGGATAAGCAGAAACCTTTGCCACCGATGTCTGATGCCTTGCAGGCGTCTCATTCAGTTTAGGCTCTGAGCAAAAGCGAGGAATTCTCCACTGGGCTTAGGGATGAGCCAATTAGGTGATATGCACAAATGGAGAAAACTTGGCCATCATTCCTTACCCCCGAGGTCCCCAGTCTCATCACCTCTTGCTTCCCTTCAGTCCCCACTTAGAATACATCATCTCCATTAGGTTTTCCCCTGTTGCAGCATAACCTTGTAAAATTAATGTGTTGACTTAGAATTGAAGTAAAATGAACTTTTCTTCCTGAAATCTTACTACCTTGCCCTTTAATAAAAATTAAAATAGGTGTTCCCAGAACTTTGTGTTTTGAATTTAGTGAAAGTAAAATCATCCTAGTAACTGAAGGAATAGAATTTGACATCTGAAACTTACACATCAGTGTTTCTGTGCTTCCTTATAAATAAATCCATTTAATTTTATTTCCACCTGTTTCATTAACCTTTTATATTAGTTGTTTTTCTGACTGTAGTTCAAAAACTCAATTTGGAGAGTTATATAACATTTTCAAAATACGACATAGAGGACAAATTCTCAATTCATTGCTTGTGATACGGATGGCTATGTTCTGTGAAACTTGGGTTTCATACATACTCACATGTATGTGTATGAGGTCCCAATGGGTTTAAAGGCTACAGTCTTCAATGGTGATATCCTGCTGATCCATGACCTTTATTCTGTAAAAATACTCGCAGTGTCAAGCATTAGGACCAGACTTTCCATGTTACCCTTCACCCAGCAGGCTGGTAGTAGGCAAATACCTACTGCCACAAACTTTGCTAATAAAAGCTATTTTTAGCTTTTATTTTTATTGCTTATTACTTATTTCTGTTTTTAGCTAGCCTTAAAAGGAAGGGCATTTAGGTTAAGTAGAGGAGTCGTCACAACTCAGAGGCTAGACTTTCTGACCTAGAGTCAGGAATATCTATAAGACTTTCCCTCAGTTGTGCAGATGGAGACTTTTCTAGGTTTATCAGAGGCAGAGGGCTGTGAGTTCACATGGGAGAAGGGGCTCCAGCAATTTTTATCTGTCCTGTGACCTAGAAAATGAGATCCACAATCCCCAGAGTAACGTGAGTACAACCAATGGACCCCACACTGTCAAAAATAAAGGCTGTGCCTCATCTCCAAACTATAGTGGGTGGTGACCCAATATTTTGTAATCAATGTCTTTATTTTTGAGAGCATCTGAGAAAAGGAAGCAAGTGGAAGCATGTGATAGAAAAGCAGGAGACAAGAAGGAAAAGCAGTGGGACCCATGACTCTGTGGCCACTCATGCTGCATGTTGGTGATACCTGGGGCAGGAATCACTGTAGGGACACTGGACACGTACTCAAATTATATGCAGTTGCTTTTGGTTTTATTTATTCAGTTATTTACTTTGTTCAAAATAAAGCTTATGAAATGGTGTACAGTTCACAATATAGTATGAGTTAAAAT
This sequence comes from Arctocebus calabarensis, assembly GCA_963573935.1. Lineage (NCBI taxonomy): Eukaryota > Metazoa > Chordata > Mammalia > Primates > Lorisidae > Arctocebus > Arctocebus calabarensis. Next base: position 38,860 of record CAUYON010044260.1, read on the forward strand.
CTTGACCCTGCTTTGTAAATTGGGAAGTTGAAAGGCCCTTCCTGGACTATTATCAGCAGACCTCGGAACCATGTTCACAGGCCATTATGGTCACTGTGCTGAGGCCCGGTTGAGCCAGGAAAGCAGGTATGTCTGTTGCTTGGTTTCTGGAGGAAGGGTTATTCTTGTTTGTGAACAATACCACTTAGGTGGGCATTTCCCATTCACAGGGTGAATGTGACTTTGTCTTCACCTCTCTTAACATGAGAACAGCAAATCTGAAACTGCTCCCTAGTGTTACTGGGGAGAGTGGAAGAGGGCTGAGTGGTTGAGTATTTGTTCTGAAAGCCTGATTTGTTAATGGCCTTTAAGAAAGGGTTAGGGTACAAATATCTTCATTATGATGTGATTTTTGGTCTTCAGGATATATACCCAATAAAGGAATTATAGGATCGAATAGCAGATCTATTTTTAGATCTCTAAGTATTCTCCAAATATCTTTACAAAAGGAATGTACTAGTTTGCATTCCCACCAACACAAACAACCTATTTTTGAGCTCACTGATTATTTCTTCTGCTTGATAATTCTGTAGTTGGGACACTTTGATGCTTTTTCTCAGTTTTTAATTGAATTTTTCAATTCAATTAAAGGATTTATGTTCCATTTTTTAAAATTATTTCAATTTCTTCATTAAATTTCTGTACTAGCACTCTGAATTTCTTCTTTATATCATCCTGAAGTTTGGTGAGCTTTCTCAAGACCCCTGTTTATAATTCTCTGAGAGGTCATATATCTCTGTCACTCCAAAGTCTATTCACCATTTTACTCTCTCTCCACTTTTTAAATATTCCACTTTTTAAGAAAAATAGCTACAATTTGGAAGAATTGCCCTTGAGCTAAGTTAAGGTGGGCTAGCGTTGTGTCTGTGCAGCACCCATCCATCCTAATTTACCAAAACAATCTCAATAATTAAATAACAACCTTCAATATCAAGAGAAAAGTTTTCCATAAGATGTACTATCTTAAAATTTTGTTTCAACCACAGCATAAACATCAGAAACACCTATCAAATCTCATTATGCACCATGCTCTTCAAGTGCACTGTATAATCACTGCCCAATTTAATATGTGAAGCCATTTTGACTGCTGTTGTCACGATTTTCCAGATGAGGATACCAAAGCACATGCAGGAAACATGACAGCTTGCTTTAGGATACAGAGCTAGTAAGTGGCAGAGTTAGAACTGGACCCAAAGTCCATTAGACTCTAAAATTGGTGCTGATAGCCTTAGCATTTGCAAGAGGCATCATGTTAGAGTGACCTAGCATGCATGTATATATCTTCCAACTAACACAAACTGACCACTCCTCCTAGTAGCTGTTCCCTAACTCCCTAATCTCTACCCGGACATCTTGGATCTGGGTGTGTACACCATTGGTGCTGTCTTTCCTGCAAGGGACATACCTAGGACACAAGTTTGGCAGGACCTGGAGTGGGCTTAGCCACTTTGGCATGTTCCCAAGTAGGTGGAATTCAGGGACCAGGTGGACATTTTCCTGACTCTGTGCACTTCTCACCCTGTGGGGATGTGTATGGCAGAAGGTTAAAACTGGACCCTCTCCACTATGAATCTGGCCGGAAGCCAGGGTTTCTTGGGTCTAAGGTCCCTTAACCACCTGCTATAATTTTACCCATATTACAAAGTCCTACTCTTTGCCTACACAGAGGTGGGATTGTCTAAATTGCCTCAGCTCCATTCTCTTCCTACATTTGGACTTATTGCCAAAATTTTCAGGATGTAGAACAAGTAGAATAAACTTTTTGTCAGGTGTAAAGCAAAGCAGCAACAGCAAAACTTTGTAGTCCCTTTAAAGAGTACAACCATGACGATTGAAGACGGAGCTCAGAGCTCCTCAAAAGGAGACCTTGTGAGCCAAAATCCCTCTTTAAAAAAAAAAAAAAGGAGAGAGAAAGAAAAGAAAGAGAAATGAAAAGCTTGTTCCTTTAACCCTTAAGAAGGGAATGAGGAGAAGAGTGCTCTTTGCTCAGTTAGAAGCAAAACAAGTCAGCAGAGGGCTGTTTTCCATGAGTGGGGACCCTTGTACTGTGATATTCCAGCTCTTTCATTAAACTGTTGAAAATGAGCCACTTTGAAGTAAGCCCACCCAGTAGAAGTGGACGTGAGGTTACAGTGAGTGTCATGGTCGCTTTTAAACAAAAGGGGGGAATTAATTTGAGGAGAGCACATTTCTGGCCAGAAGGAAGAGAATTATTTAGTCAGCAGTTTCTTTTCTTTCTGTTTTTTTTTTATTGCTGGTGATTCATTGAGGGTTTACATTGATTGCTTTTGTAAGATAAGGACCCTCTTATATTTGTGTCCCATCCCCAAAAGGTGTACCACAACCCTTGACCCCCCCACCCCCTCCCTCCTTCCCTTTCTCAGCTCTCCCTATCCCCCATCCCTCACCATGTAAGAGAACTTTAATTGCCCTCATATCAGAATTGAGCACATAGGATTCTTGTTTATACACTCTTCACATTATTACTAAGAATAATGTGTATTACATCGATCCAGGTTAATACAAAGGATGTAAAGTCTCCATCTTTTTTATGGCTGAATAGTATTCCATAGTATACATATACCACACCTTGTTAATCCATTCCTGGGTTGGTGTTTTAGGCTGCTTCCACGTTTTGGTAATTGTAAATTGAGCTGCAATAAACAGTCTAGTGCCACTGTCCTTGTGGTAAAAGGATTTTTTTTTCTTCTGGGTAGATGCCCAACAATGGGATTGTGGGATCAAATGGGAGGTCTAGCTTGAGTTCTTTGAGGATTTTCCATACTACCTTCAAAAAAGGTTGAGTTAGTTTGCAGTCCTACCAGCAGTATATAAGTGTTCCCTTCTCTCCACATCCATGCCCATCTGCAGTTTTGAAACTTAGTGATGTGGGCCGTTCTCACTGGGGTTAAATGATATCTCAGGGTGGTTTTGGTTTGCATGTCTCTCTCTGTCTTTTTTTTTTTTTTTTTTGAAGTTTTGGGGCCGGCACCCTACTCCTTGAGCCACAGACACCACCCCTGCATTTCTCTAATGATTAGGGTTGTTGAGCATTTTTTTCATGTTTGTTAGCCATTCGTCTATCTTCTTTAGAGAAGGTTCTATTCATCTCTCTTGCCCAGTGATCTAAGGGATTGTTGGCTCGTTTTATGTTTATTAATTTCAGTTGGGGGAAAGAATCCCTATTCAATAAATGGTGCTGGGAGAACTGGATATCCACATGTGAAAGACAGAAACTGGACCTGCACCTTCTCCACTCACGAAAATTGATTCAAGATGGATAAAAGAGGGCAGCACCTTTGGCTCAAGGAGTAGGGCGCCAGCTCTATATACCAGAGGTGGCCAAAAACTGTAAAAAAAAAAAAAAAAAAAAAAAGATGGATAAAAGACCTTAATCTAAGGCATGAAACAATTGAAATCCTCAAAGATAGTGTGGGGAAAACACTGGAAGCTATTGGCCTGAGGAAGGACTTTATGAGGAAGACTTCCGCGGCAATTGCAACAACAAAAACGATAAACAAATGGAACTGAAAATCTTCTGTATAGCTAAGGAGACAACAAGCAAAGCAGACAACCTTGGGAAAGGATATTTATATATTTTGACTCAGACAAAAGCTTGATAGCAGTTTTTTTTAAAAGAGAAAGAAAAGACTTACTGACTCTCAGGATCTTATCTGAAAGTGAGATGATCCTGTACTCCCCACATCACTAACAACCCCCTGCTTCTGCTTCGGGGCTCAGGTTAGAAAGCCAGAAGTATAGTGTTGGTTTGAATTCTGAACACGTGTAAAGTAAGCATCCCTCCCAGAATGCAGCTCTACCAAGATGCCGTGATGTCCGGCCCTGCTGAGTGCTCTCCAAGAAATGTTGATGAAACATTTATCCAGAGTGTGGAGGTCATGGGCAGCACATTTGGACAGCAGTAAGCTGGAGAGAGGATGTGTTGTTCTCTGCACAGTTCCCTGTCTGGTCTGAGCATTCTAAGTAGCAACATCTTAAGAGCGGAAACTCAAGTGAGTTCTACGTTATTCAGGTATTTGCCAGTCACAGCCTATAAAGAAGAACTTTTGATGTGAAAATGTATGCAGAAACAGCAAGTCTGAAGTAGCAACAAAGCCTCATAGACTGCACATGGGGCCTCCTGTGTGGTCGAGGAGGTATGGCTGCATCTGGATTTACAGGTGGCTGTAAATGATACGTGTCACTTCCAGATTTAGCCACAAGCCACATACACGGCCCTTTCTCATCTTGGTCATCCATCCACCGTGATCATAGCACCCCATGGACTACTATAGAACAAGCTGTGAATGAGCATTGAGATTCTATTTGGTTAATTCCCCAGACCTGGAGTTGAATGTTACAGGGCTCAGTCTCTCCTAACATCTGCGTACATCTTTTCGTATGCTTAAGGGACGTGTTGTATTTTGGGGGTGTATGAGTAGTCTCTTCATTTTCCCATTTCTCTGTGAGGTTTTTCATTCTTCTCCCATTTTCTCCATTTCACCTCAATTTTCTGTTAATTTGAACAGTAGTCTATGAAGTACCCTCTTGCAGTGTTTTGAAATTCTTGTATGTTGATGGTTACCTTCTTATAATTTCTTATTTTCAATGTTAGTACTTTCTCCATTTTGCCTTCATTAGGTGATGGTTAGCTTCCTTTTTTTCTTATTAAAAGATTTTGATTTTGATTTATCAATTAGAGGTATTACCTTTCCCTTCCCTACCATACTGATTTCTGGTCTTACCTTTAGAAATACTTTCCTTAAGCTTTTTTGCATATTGTAATTATTCACCTATGTTTTTCTAAATTTTTGAGTTAGGGATTTAATGCTTTTATTCACATTTTTCTTGAAATTGTTCATGCCGCATATTCTGTTCCTGGTTAAATGTGACTCTTAGGTTCTGGATTTTAATACATGGTATTTTTGTTCTCATTATTTTTTTAAAAGCTCTGTACTATTTTTTTTTATTTCCCCTTTCACTAAAGTATTGTTTAATAGAAGTTTTGGATTTTTTTTTTAATTCCGAGGTGGATTATAGTTTCAAATATTTGTTCCATTCTGCTTTTTCGATTTTCTTTCTTATGGACTTACATTTTACACAAGTTGGGAATTCTTTTCACATCTTTTACTTCCCACAAGGTCTCTGCGATCTATTTCCTATCTTTAGCTCATTGTTATTCTCTCTGTTGTTTTGTTTTATTGATTTTCTTTTAATTCCCCTATGAATTTTTTTATTGAAATGTCTGTTTTCTTGGATATCTCAACTCTTTTCTGATATGATTTTGCTTTTTTTCATCTGTTTCATTCATGGGTCATCCAAGTCTCATATCATTTCTTCCTTTGTTGTCCATTTCCATGTTATTATTTTGAATTTTTGATTTTTTTTTATTTGTAGTATAGTCCCAAATCCACAATTGGGGGTATTTAGTTCAGTTTGAAGTGTTTTGTGACAGTTTTCTCCTGCTGCATGGTTGGCATTTGGGGGAGATTTTCATCAGCTGACATGTTTTGATTACATTTTTGTTTTTCAAGACTGGTGGCCTGTGTTGGTTCTTAAGATTTTAAGAGTATTTTGTTTAATTGACTTTCACTGCGGCAGGGGAGTTTCAGAGGAAGAGTTGCGTGTGTTGTTTTCTTTTTCATTTCCTTCTTCTTAGTAGACCCTGTATTCTTCCATTTGCTTTTTGTTTCCTTTGTGTCATAGTTTCCAGGGGTGGGTCTCCTTTTCTGTGTTCCCCAGAACGCTTGTATTCCCAGTACTGCCTTCCCAAATTTATCACACATTTTTAAGTCTCTTTGGTGTAGTTAGTACTTGAACTACTCATTCTGTTTTTTAGTATTTTCACACGTATGGTCAATGTGATTTTAGTTCAATGTTAGCTCTCCATTTTTCTTTTTCTTCTTGTGTTCTAGATCCACCCCTGTATTCTTGTCAAAAGCTCAGAATAAGAAATTGTTCTGCTGGAAGATGGTGTTCATTTTCAAATCATGGGTTATTGAAGTTTATAGCTTTTTCTTGTCTTCACAGTATTCTGACGGTATGGTTTATGTGTGGTTTATCTGTCTGCGTAACTGTATAGAGTTTGAAGAAGATGCTCTGATCTTCCAGCTGCCATTGTCTCGGATTCATAGCAGTTGTTTCTATTTTATAATATCTCAATTATGTATGATTAGTTACTGACTATTCAGTTAAACATACTTTGTGTGTGTATATGGTCATGTGTTAAGTTTTTCCCCATTCCAGGAAGGATTAATATACAGCCTAGTGCAAAATGAAAGCTCAGATCTTCTTGCTCAAAAAATGTTAAGAATTTGAAGCAGGCAGAAATTTAACATCAAGTGTGGGTCTTGGTGGGACCAGTGTGACTGCAGGTGTCACACACCTGTGCAGCTGGCCCGGGTGCAGTATTGCGCATACGTTAAGTAATTTGGGTTTAGTAACTTTGTAAGTGTGAAGACATTTATTACAGACAGGAAAGAAAAAAGAGCTTGAGCTCAGAAGGTAGGAGACCTGACTTGTGTCCCCAGTTCTGTCGTAAGTTTTCTACTTGACAAGTGAAAGATTTTACCTTGAGTTTTGTTTCACAGACTATCACAGGTATTGCTGATAATTCCTTGCCTTAGTCTGTGTTGCTAGCAAACAGGTTTATTCAGCTCACTCACAGTGCTGCAGGCTGTACAAGAAGCATGGTGCCAGCACCTGCTCCTGGTAGGATCTTGGGGAGAGTCTGCTCATAGAGGAGGACAACGGAGCAGATCACATGGTGGGAGAGGAAGGAAGAGAAGGAGGAGGTGATGCCAGGCGCTCGTCAACAACCAGTTCTCATGGGAACGCACAGAGTTAGGACTCACGTATACCATGAGGGCAGTCCATGAGCCATCTGACTCCATGATCCAAATTCCTCCCACCAGGCCCCACCTCCAAACTGGAGGTCAGATTTCAACATGAAATTTGGAAGGGACAAAAGCCCTAATCTTATTGTACCTGACTATAGATACAAATGTGTATATATACGTGTGTGTGTGTGTGTGTGTGTATATATATAGATATATATATATAGATAGATAGATAGATATTAATTACATTGCATCTATAGAAAAAGTCTAGAACAGAAACTAGACTTTTATGCATATTGTTTCTTCTTTTTCTTTTTTTTTTTTTTTGTTATTTCGAAACAGAGTCTTACTTTCTCACCCTCAGTAGAGTGCAGTGGTTTCACAGCTCACAGCAACCTCAAACTGTTGGGCTTAAGTGATTCTCTTGCCTCAGCCTCCCAAGTATCTGGGACTACAGGCACCCACCACAACACCTGGCTATTTTTAGAGACAAGGTCTTGCACTGGCTCAGGCTGATCTCGAACCTGTGATGTCAGGCAATCCACTCGCCTCGGCCTCCTGGAGTATTAGGATTACAGGCATGAGCCACCGCATCTGGCCATATTTTTCTAATGTTCTACTTCTAAAGAACTAGTAGAGAGTTATAAGTATAGGTGACATTTGGATATGGTACAAATCATGATAATTGTATAAGAACATCCAAAGTTTAAGAAACATGGCTCTAGATTAGTGATTTCCGACTGGTATGCCGTGGCACACTGGAGTGCCATGAAAAGATCTTAGGTACGCTGTGAAAATTTTAAAACCTCATTAATTAGGCTAGTACTCTTCCTGCCTTTCTTCGGGATGCCCTGACATTCTCTCCTTTTCTCTCTCTCCCTTCTCTCTGTTCTTTCCCATCTGTTTCCCCACACTCTCTTCCCTCTCTCTAATATAAAATAAATGTACACTTTTATATTCTAATATTAAAAAAAATCATTAATTAAATTATTTTCAATAGAAGTTCAAAGCATAGTAAATATATTCTTTTTTTTTTTTTTTTGGCTCAGCATGATTTAACAGTGCCATAGAAGTTTAACTATGTCATGGAGATTTAAAAAAGCTTGAAAAACACTCCTCCAGATGATCCCAAAGGACGCTTTCAGTTCTTTTTCAGCAATTTAGGATTCTATATTACATATATATTTAATTTTCTTTTAATTTGGAAAAGGGGAGAGAGTTTTAAATATTAAAAAATTACGCGTCAGCCTTTTTACAACCTCCAGGAATCTGGTGGCATGATGAATTCCACGTTCTGGGTTCTCCCACCACCAAAAATTCCATTGAAATTCAGCTTGAAGTTTGGACACGGTGCAGTGTCCACAGGGAGAGTCAGTGCCAACTGGCACATCAGTCACCTAGCATGAAGCAGGTTGGGAAAAAGCCATCATGTCATGATGCTGTCTGTCGTGACTTACCGTCGGGTCTTTCTGACTCTGGGTTTTCATGTCTGCCTTGTCTGACAATCCACAAAATTCAAAACAGGCTCTTCTTGGAGGGGGTGAAAACTCAAGTGAGGATGCCATACATCTGTGCGTAATTTGGATGTTATCTGCCAGATCTCACAAAAGTTCATGATACAGCTGCCACAGCCAGACATTATTATTATTTTTCAAGAACCTTAGAGTTTAAAACAGAGCTTACTGTGATCCAAGAATCTAATTTTTTGACAAAGATGTTGTTTATAATGTTTTTTTAAAAATCCTGGTAGTCCCATGGGAATAGAAATGGGTGGTGTCTCTTTCAGGCATAGATTATACATATATTTTTTAAGTGAAATTTGATCACAGAGAAGTTGAATTTTTTTCCAAAAATATAATTTTCTTTCTTTTTTTTTTTATTTTTTGCCATTTTTGGCAGGGGCTGGGTTTGAACTCACCACCTCTGGCATATGGCACCGGCGCCCTACTCCTTTGAGCCACAGGCACTGCCCAAAATATAATTTTCTTTTATTAATATTGCTCGGACTCTCGTGGTTCCCTGCATGATGCGAGGATCTTCCAACCTGTTCTTCACGTAGAATGTCCAAAGAAAAATGTTCCTTCATCTCAGTGTCTTTGGCGGACATTGTTGGCATCCCAGAGTATCTTGGCATTTTAACCATTTCCAGAGGTCTTGCTGTCACTGCCTGACTTACATTTTAACTCTCAGCCCTCCCCTCTGATGTAACATCATTTACCCTTCCCAAGTCTGACTTGGAAGCTTCACTCTCAAATTGAAAGGAAATCTCTAGCCCAAGTAACTAGCTCCGTAGGAAATGAAAATCATGAGTTGGCTATCTTTTTCAGCCTGTTGTTAGAGTATATTAAATTAAAATACCACAGCAAGGAACGTTAGTCTCCAAGATTTCTTTTGGATTTATGCCCGTGTGCAGTTCGGGTTGGTTGTTCGTTTTGGTTAGGAGTTCATGGCGTACTAAAGTGGAGGTCTTGGATAGCGGCTAGGAATGATCTAAAAAAATAAATAAACACTGGTTATGAAACATGTATCTCCCTCTTGAGCAACAGTCCAGGGAGCAATCACACATGGAAATAAAAACAAGAGGTGGCAAGCAGCAAGCGGCGTTTGATTCAGTAACCCCGCTGGACTGCTTTGTTGGTTTGGTAATGAAGCATGCTGGGGATTCCAACCGAACATGAGTCAACACACTGCCAGATAACACTGGAAGTGCCTGGACTCCAAGTTCAGGACACATGGGCTGAGGTGTGCTGTAAAAATGCCTCTTAGAGAGGGAAGTGGTCCTGAGACCCTGCCCGCCACTACCTGGAGATTTTGCCTAGGATGGTTTGGAAAAGACAAGGAACTTTTAGGGCCTCTCAAAGCTCTTCCCAATGCCCCATGGCATTTTTGCCAATCTTGTTTGTTCTTGTTTTGGTTTGTGACTATTTTTTAGCATGAAAAAATCACATTTGGCATTCAAACCAGGCTTATGAGAACACGAGGCCTTCTTAACTATAGGAAATTGCTTTCTTTACCTGTAAACTTAAAAAAAAATTTGGTTTTTAATTACCTGCTGCCTCTCTGTGGCACAGGTCTCCTTCAGGATTCAGGAGGAGGGTTGGGAGAGAAATAGCCTTTGTGGCTTAATGTAATTATTCATAATGACTACATATGGCCGTTTTATAAGTTCCTAATTATTTTAAGTGATTGGTGCACGGTCATTTGCATAGGCCGTTGAACAGAACACTTATTTTATTCAGTGACCTACATATAAATCACAGAGTATTCTCCAGGCCTCTAAAGCAGGTGGGAGAAACCAAATTCCCCACATCTTTCATGGTTCCTAGGTATGCATTCCAGAATGTTGAATGTAAATCATAACAGCAGCTGGGATTCGCTGCTCTTCATGCGGATATGGCGTTGATGTTGGGAAACATGTTTAATTTTTTTCCCCAGTAGCAGATGGCGCCTGGATATTATTTGATGCAGGCCCCTACTGCTTTCCAAGTTAATTGCCAAAGACTTTCCTCCTCCCCCCATGATGCAAAAAGAGAGGGAGGTAAGACCTCATTTTACAGATGAGCAAACTGAGACCTCATCAGAAGGGGATAAAATTACTGAGTAATTTTCCCCAAATCACTGTATTTTAGACAGAATGAGGACAAAAATTCACATCTCCTGACAGTCTCTTTCTCTCTCTCTGTGTTTTTCATCCTGCGAATTTTCCTTTGGTAGTAGATGTGATATATGTCACTTTTTAAAAAGTGGGGATCCATTTCTGGTTATATTTTATCACTTTTCTCCTTTGAAAGCCAAGTTCCACTGATTCATAGTAAAGGCCAGTTATTTCATGGCACTAATTCCAAGCTGGGTGTAATTTGTGACTTCTGGTCTACCCATGTGTGTCCACAAACCACCTAAATGTGCTGAACTTACATAGTCACCTTGATAGAAAGAGTCTTGAAAGCTCATATAGTCCAAGGATTTTATTTTAAACTCTGATGGGAGTTGTTGGTGCTCTAGCTAACCCATTTCTCCCAAGTCTATAACAAAATAAGAAAAGACAATGTAGGGAGTTTTGTTCTCATGACCATTCCCTTTTCCTTTTTACCTTTAATATTTATGAAATGATGACTATGGCTGGTAGCTGTTGCCTTATCCTGTCCTCGTTAGGGAAACAAGATATAGCACCTGGCACTAGCCTCCTGCACAATTACCCCAGCCTGTCCCTGGGCCTGTTTAATATTTTGACTGTGTTCACATGTCAGTGAAAGCTGAGCCTCTAGAACCATTGAAATGAGGGGTTCTTTTCTGAGAAACTGTACTTTGAAAATGATGTGGTCAACACAGTCATTCTTTGGCTAAATCAAATCATAGCAAGAAGAATGTATCTCAAGAATGGAAGAAAAAGTATCCAATGTATACAGACCTACTATGAAGCTAATTTATAGCTTTCATATGAAGGCTGTAACCCAATTATAGCACAAGAATATGGGGAAAAGATAAGGGAGGGAAGGGGGAGGGGAAGGTGGGTGGAGAGAGGGTAAAGGGTAGGATCACACTTATGGTACATCTTGGAAAGGACAGGTGAAACCTATTAAATGCAGAATACCTACATTTTCACATAATAAATGAGGAAATCCCATGAAGGTTATGTAGAACAGTTGGATGAAAATACTTCAGATTGTATATGAAGCCCGCACACTGTACCCCATGATTGCATTAATGTACACAGCTATGATTTACTAATAAAATATATAAAATAAATTTTATAATAAATTAAAAAAATATAGCAAATATGAGCTCAATTTCTTAAAACCAATAGTATAATTCTTAAAGGTACAGTTGTTACTAATGGGCTTTTGATGTACTCCCTCACCTGAGTTTGCATTTATGCTCATAAATGCCCGGGGAAGATGTGCCTACACCCATGTCCCAAGTTCTTCTACGTCCCATAGCCATAAATGTCAACATCGTTCCCTTGATAGATTTGGGGAAGAAAAGGGAGGGGCCAGGGCATTGTAAAGATGACCACTTGGGTCGTCCTTTGGTGAGTGGACCTGTATCCCTACCCCCATCCTTCCACATCTCAGGTTGGGAATCATTGACTGGCAGGGGGAAGGAAGCAGGCATCACATAGCAGGCAAACGCGAGGTCCTGTGTGCAGGGTAGACACCGAGATTTGGACATTTGGACGGCTGGTCCAAAGGGTTTCCATTCTCCAGGTTGCCCTAGTAACGCAAACAACAACAAATGAACCTATTGGTCCTCACCGAGGTAGGAGGCTCTGCTGTTGGCTGCCTCACCAAAGCAGATTGGCAGCAGCATTACCAGCATTTGGTAGCAAAGATGAGCCTGGACCACACATATCTACCTCAGAATGCCCTTGATGGATACTGTCATCAGTCCATTCCATCAACTTTGGGATCCTGTAAAATCAGGTAGGGTGGCTCACCTAGAATTACAGCCTCCCAGAGTGCTGTAATTCTAGCACTTTGGGAGGCTGAGATGGGAAGATCACTTGAACTTAGAAGTTGGAGACCAACCGGAGCCCATTTCTACTAAAAATAGAAAAACCAGCTGGGTGGTGCATGTAGTCCCAGCTACTGGGGAGGTTGAGGCAGGAAGATCACTTGAGCCCAGGAGTCTGAGGTTGCTGTGATGATGCCACTGCACTCTACCCAGGGTGACAAAGTGAGACTCTGTCTCAAAAATCAAAACTCTATAAAAATTTGGAGAGCAATGAATGTGGGAAAATGGAAAATATTGTGAGGCGGGGAGTGGAGATTATTGTGTCATCAGGTGGGGGAGAGAGAAAAAGAGAGAGAGAAGCTATGTTGCCAGATAGCAGGGAGGTGAAACTGTTAAATGCATATAACCTCAACACAAGCTTAGAGAGTTCCCAATTTCAGGTTCTCCTGGCACAATTCACAAGACATGCATTATATTATAGTAAGGTAAGAAGAGCATTTCCATGAAGGAAACAATAAAACAACAGCATTAATAACAGACATCTGGTCACTGTAAGCACCATTCTTGGTCCTGGGAAAGACTTAGAAATTGGTGAGTGCATTGGACCATTCTATGTATACACACAGAAGTTCTGAGTTTCTGAACTGTGTTGGCACTTGGGTCCACCCTACCTGGCTTCAGGAAGTTTAAATGCTCAAAATCAGGGCATGAGAAGTAACAGAAGATCATGTGTGTAATCATGAGCTCTAGAATGACTCTTTTTGAATTTCGGTCCCATTTCTACCAACTGTAGTTGGTTGACATTGGCAAAGGTCCTTAACTTTTTGTGCTGTTGCTTTCCCACTGATCAAACAGAGATGGTGATGACCATTATCTGTCCTTGAGATCAGCAGCATCAGTGGGGCTTCTGATCACCTGCCTAATAAGAACTAGAGGTGCCTGATAATAGGTAGAGGTGCTTTCCCCCCAACCCCAGAGAAAAGTCCCTGGATCCTTCTACACATTCCTGAAGCTCTGTGGATTGCACTTGGGAACTTGACTGAAGGTAAACACTCTGAAAGGTTGGACTTTGAAAATGGAGGAACTTGGGCAAAGGTGAAAATCTTTCTGAGAAAACCAGGCAAAGAAGGCTCTCATCAGGTAGTCCTGTTTAGTAGATGGGGAGAGAGAGAGCCGGTCTTGCTTAATTCAGAATGGCAAGGAGCTGAAACTTTGCTTAATTCTGAAGCAGTGACAACTTCAGACCCCTGATGCTTAATTAGGAAGCCCTGATAACACCCCTAATTCTTCTGCAGCCCTGCTAACCAAGGTTAACAGCTGTCTCCATTCAAAACACATCTATCTGCTCTTCCTTGACTAGAGACGGCCTTTCCTTTCTCTGGCGGGAACAAATATGCTATTTTGGCTCTAATTTTGTCCTTTTCACTAATTAAATTGTATATGTGAACTAAAATATTTATATGCCCAAGATAATGAAAATAACCCATGATAAACAGAACAAATGGAGTAAAAGTAAAGTAGATTTAGTAGCACCATAGTTTATTGAGCAGCCGTGATTAGATTGTGTTTCCTAGCGTGCTTTGGGGACTGTAATTCAATCTGCAGTTTGAACTGATGATTTGGCTTTTCTGTAGAGGTTTAGAGAGGGAAAAAAAAGAATTTTTGTGCTTAATATCTCAGGTTTCTCTTTAAATGGCCATTTGGGGCTTGGTGCCTGTGGCTCAATGGGCTAAGGTGGCAGCCACGTACACCTGAGCTGGTGGGTTCGAATCCAGCTGGGGCCCACCAAACAATAATGGCGACTGCAACCAAAAAATGGCCGGGTGTTGTGGTGGGTGCCTGTAGTCCCAGCTACTTGGGAAGCAGAGGCAGGAGACTCACTCGAGCCCCAGAACTGGAGGTTGCTGTGAGCTGTGATGCCACAGCACTCTATCCAGGGTGACAGCTTGAGGCTCTGTCTCAAAAATAAATAAATAAATAGCCATTTGATGTATCAGGGGATGGAAGGAGAGTCTTTTACTCAGGAAAAAGTTTATTCCAGTGCCTCCTTGGGGTGAAAGAACTAGAGAAGAAGGCAGGTGGTTTGGGGAGCCCATGTTCTAGCATGCCAATGGTGGTGGCAGGGCGTCCAACCACCCCTGTTGGTCTGGGATTGTCCCCGTTTTATCACTCACTGTCTAAAATCCAGTATCCCACAAACACCTCAGTCCCGGGAAAACCAGAAGGGTTGGTCACCCCCCAAATCAAGGAGTATAATTTCATTATTTATGCAGTAACATAAGGAAGTGGAGCATACTTGTGTCTCACACACGAATGTGTAGCGGACTTACCTGGGGATCTGCGTTAAATGCAAATTCTGATTCATCAGGTCTGGGGTGGGGTCCGAAAGTTTCATTTCTAACAAGCAAAAGCTGCCCCTTTGTGCTCTCCACTTTCAGGAACAAGTTTCTAGAGCAGTATTTCTCAACCTTTTTTATCTCATGGCACTCTTGACCCTATAGTTAAACTTCTGGGGCAGACTTCAATTATGTTGATTTAAAAAAAAAAAACCAAGAGTGTAAAAAAGAATGTGCTTACTGTGCTTTGAACTTCTGTAGAAAATAATTTAATTAATGGTCTGTAAACATTTTTGTGGCTCACCTAAGATCGTGGCACACCAGTTGAAAAATCACTATTCTAGGCTAGGTGCCTGTGGCTCAAGCGGCTAAGATGCCAGCCACATACACCTGAGCTGGCAGGTTCAAATCCAGCCCCGGCCTGCCAAACAACAATGACGGCTG
>CAUYON010044261.1:0-35999 GCA_963573935.1 Arctocebus calabarensis
TATGGGTCCAGTTTCAGTCTTCTACAGGTCGCCAGCCAGTTCACCCAGCACCATTTGTTAAATAGGGAATCTTTTCCCCACTGAATGTTTTTAATTGGCTTGTCAAAGATCAAATAGCGGTAAGTAGCTGGGTTCATCTCTTTCTTTCTCTCTTTCTCTCTCTCTCTCTCTCTCTCTCTCTCTCTCTTTCTTTCTCTATTCTATTCCATACATCTACCTCTCTTTTTGTGCCAGTACCATTCTGTTTTGATCACTATCGATTTATAGTACAATCTCAGGTCTGGTAGCGTGATTCCCCCTGCTCTGTTTTTATTTCTAAGTAATGTCTTGGCTATTCGAGGAGTTTATGTTTTTTAATAATCTATTGGCTGGTGGACCAGAAAGATATCTTAGCAAGAACGCCAAGGTATCATCTTTTCTTATAGACACTGGTGTCAGATAGGTTTGTATATTGACCATTTGACTCAGATAGTAAGACCTCTACCCTCCTCCAATAATCTAAGTTAATGTTCAATAGCAACTAAAGAAAATAAGCCTGAAAAATCAGTTAATTCCCTCAGTGGTATACAGGCATAGACTCTTTTCTCTCCCCTATCCTCCTTCTCTTTCTCTCTCTCTGTCCTTAAACAGGGGTCCTCAAACTATGGCCCTGGGGCCACATGAGTTGGTGTGAATTGTATTTGTTCCCATTTTGTTTTTTACTTCAAAATAAGATATGTGTAGTGTGCATAGGAATTT
The DNA here is from genome assembly GCA_963573935.1 of Arctocebus calabarensis. Classification (NCBI taxonomy): domain Eukaryota; kingdom Metazoa; phylum Chordata; class Mammalia; order Primates; family Lorisidae; genus Arctocebus; species Arctocebus calabarensis. The sequence continues at coordinate 739 of CAUYON010044261.1, forward strand.
GTTCACAATTTTTTTTTAAGCTATAATCCGGCCCTCCAATGGTCTGAGGAACGGTGAATTGGCCCCCTGTTTAAAAAGTTTGAGGATGCCTGCCTTCATATATACACATACATGTACGCACATACATACACACATCGTAGGTTGAAGACATATAGCTAACATCTTCCACTACATACCATTAATCTTTTTTTCATTGATGCAATGAATATTTATTGTGTCTAGTTCATGCCAAGCACTCTGCTGGGTCACCTAATCTCAATTCTACAAATCTTCTCTTTACAAATGTTCTTATTAACATCATTCATTCAGCAAGTATCAACTAAGCTCTGAACTGTCAAGAGATAAATGTGGAGAGCTGGCCTAGGACAGGGCTTTTATTGCTCTGTTCTGCTTCCTTCCAAATTTCTGGGCTCTCCTCCAAATCCCTGGTGTTTCTGTGGATCCTCTTGCGTAAGCGAATGCAGCTCAGTGTAACTGCCACTTACGGAGCCTCCGCTCTCAGCCAGGCACACACCTGGCCTGCTGGAGATGATGAGCAGACCCCATGCTTGCTCCTGAGGGGCTCACCTGTCTAGGGTGTGACTGTAAATATGGCAAGTGAAGTTCTATCAGAGAAGCCCAATCAAAGGCTGGGAGCATGTAAGAAAAGAAGAAAGCTGGAAACATGTAGCTTGCATGCTGTGTGACCAGCCCAGGAAACTAACATACTATCTATTCTCAACGTTTTACAAAGGAGGAAACTGAGGATCTGAATGCTGAGACAGCTTACCCCAATCTGCCTGACTGCAAAGCCAGCATCTGTTCTACTGCACCGTGCTTTTCTTTTTATTGGGGAGAGGGGGGTAGAGTACCGTGGTGTCATAGTTCATAGCAACCTCAAACTCTTGCCTCAGCTACCCAAGCAGCTGGGACTACAGGTGGCCACCACAACATCCTGCTAGTTTTTCTATTTTTAGCAGAGACAGGGTCTCCCTGTGGCTCAGGCTGGTCTTGAACCCCTGAGTTCAGGCAATCCACCCAGGGTGCTAAGATTACAGCTACCAGTGGCCTATGTACAGACCTCAACGGTCCCCACAGCTCCACACCCCAGCCCTCTGTCTTCCTCCTGCTTTCGTATCCCAGGTAATCCTCAGTGGGAAGCCTTCAGAGTCAGGACCACAGCCCAGTGCATGAGGTCAGAGAGGAAAAGAGAAAATGGGAGTTTTCATTTGTCTGTGATGATAATTGCCTGTTCATAAACAATAACGATATCAAATAACATTTATAAAGTTATAGTTTACAAAGCCATTTCACATTTAATTTGGGTTTAATAAAAATAGTGAGAGGGTACTGAGGATGACTTTTTTCCTTTTTGCACGTAGTTAGCGTCGTAATGAGGAAAGGCAAAGAGGAAACAGTTGGTTCCCATCATCCCCCACACCACCGCCATCATCACCAACCTGAATATGCACAAAATTTTACACGGGAAGAATAGAAAAACACTGTCAGAATTTTATGAAAATAAAATATCAAATTCTGCTGATAGTACTCCTCATTGTGTAGCAGATGAATGTGCTTCGTCACCACTGTATACATCTGTCCAGCTCTCTCTTTATCCTGATTAACTTCGTCTCCTAACAGGAGCAGCACGTCCAGGGCCTCTGAGTTGAGTGGTTACCTCCAGATCTGAGTTTGGAAAAATTAAGAAATAACAGAGGTGGCTGATCCTAGTGCTAATTGAGCATGGACTTCGTGGGAGGCTGAGTACAGGTGTGTATTAGATAGTGCCTGGCCATAAGAAATAAACCCTGTTACTAAATAACACAAATACTACAAGAAAAAGTTGTGTCCTAAGAAACATATGGAGAAAAATATTCTGAAAAGTCAAAAAGAAGGCATATTAAAAAAAAAAAAAAAGAAGGCACGTTGAATCTTGTAAAATTTCCTTCAATATTGAACAACTTTGCTGTTAGTTTGAAAAATGACATGTCCAGAATGGATTTTAGGATTGCTATTTCCTGGCTGGTAAGTTTTCTATTCTCCATATTTTTGGAGGAATTATAAAGGCTCTGGTGCCTTCAAATTTCAGGCATGCTAAATTAGCAATTGTTGGTTGGGGGTTATACATAAAAGCCTGCATTCCTAGCCTAGAGAAGTATCTCAGGAAATCTTTGTATTGATTATCACCAAAGTTTAGTGACAAGTAATCAGTAAGTAAAATTTAGTAAAATCACAAAGGTTTTAGTAGAGTCCTTCAGAAGAAAAACATAGAAAACATTAAGCTGGAAAGAATAAATAAGGTATTAGTTCCTGTTAAGGAATGGTAGTACATTTCATTTTTAAATAAGATGGTGCCTTTTTTCTTACACACATGGTATTTTAATAAGAAAAATAATTTTAAAGCAAATATTCCCAGAAAAAAAGGAAATTTATAAACAAAGGTACAAAGACTAGAGCCACATTTTAATTGTTCTATTATTACGAAACATGTTCAGTCAGAGAGAAGAGGCCTGGATGCCAGATACATTATATAAATAATTCAAAGTTTGTCCACCACAGTCTTCCGATGGGAAAGCTCCTCTGTGGTTAGACCAGCATGCAAGCATTATAAAGCCTGGATACTTCTTCCAGATGCACGGCCTGTGTGTTGTATTAAATAAATAATATTTAGACACTTCTGGCTCATACAACTTTCAATACAGAAAGGCTTCCCAAGACATGTATATGTTAATTTTAATTATCTTGCAAAGACAGATATTATTCCTGGATGATAGATTGACCCCAACAAAAATGATCATTCCTTACCCAGTAAGATTCCCTTCCAAAACCACATTGCAAACTCATTCCAGGGTCACTTGAGTGAATGAATTCTCCTTCTTAAAAATTTCATGTCGATAATTTCTCTAATTATTAAGTTTCCATGGCTTTCTGACCATAGTTGTACTAATTTGTGGATTAATCCTTCTCATTTAAAAATCTTTAAAGGAACTTTTATTTCAGTTATAAGATATTATAGAAATGTGCAAAATACACTCTAATATTTAAGAAATATGTTCAAATTTTTTGAAAAGTAATTCAGCAATCTGTACATGAGATCTTCAAAATAAGTATAATTTAACCCAGTAATTCTCCTTTTCAGTATCTACCCTAAGGGAACTGAGACTTGCATAAAGATTTATGTGCAAGATTCTCAGCATAGCATTATTTGTAAAAGCTAAAAAAAACAATGCCCAACAAAGGAATGTGGCCCCCACAAATTATAAATTGATTTACTAGAATAATATACATTCATTAAAATGGTTTTTTGACAAATATTTAACTATGTGGACAAAGTCTCATAAACCAAGGTTAAGAGAAAAAACAAAAAAAGAGATTATTCAGTGGGAAGCCAACTCCGAACTTTACAGAGACGTTTAAGCATGGGCCAAAGGCATATTTAAAATATACCAAGATGTTAACAGTAGAGGAGAGCATTATTATCAATACTTCTTATTTCCTTCTTCAACTTTCCTATATTTTACAAGTATTTGTAAGAAATATATACTGGTTTTAAAAATACAAATAGAGAAGACGCAAAACAAAAAAGCAAATCATTTCTATTATTAGTGCCCAGTAATCACAAAATAGGCATAATGGTTGGTAAGACCTAGAGGACCGTAAACAAAATCTTGGAGACGAATGAATGAAACTACACACAAACTCTACTAATATTTGACTAGCCATCTGTAGGAAGAGCTATATTTTTAAATAAACCTTGCTATAGAGTGTACTGTAACTCTAAAATTCCAATAAAACAGGATCCAGTCTCAGAGGGCCCTGGCAGGGATGGGATTATATCTGTAGACACACACCCACACTTCAGCATGAGAGAGATCAAACAGTGCACAGAACAGTGGTGGCCTGGAACGAGCCCACCGATTATTTTGCAGGGGATGGTTTTCTCAATCAACAGATATGGAAGCTATAATTACCAGGATGTGGATGTCCGCAATTTTTTAATCAATATTTAAAAGCTATTTTTATACTTTAAAGACAATCTGGAAAGCTTATTGTCTTCTCGAGATCCTCTCTGTTCCCCAGCAACCTAAATTAATTGCTTAATGAGACCATGTGAGTATGACCTCTCTGTTCCCAGTGCCAGTGCCTCTGTTCACCTGGAATAGTGCAGCAGCCTCCCTAACAGCAGTCTTCTTCCCCATCCACGCCCTCCACCTGGCCAGAATTACCATTCTAAGGCATAAATCTTATTGTGCACTTCCTTACAGTTTGTCCCTAGTTCCCACATAGTTACAGAATCAAAGCTATCTCATTACTATGGCAACCCAGAAGACGAACTCCACTAGGCTATCCATTTTCTGCCCAGAAGTTGCATCTCCTGGCTATGACCAATTCACCCTATGCTTCACCCACTCTAAGTTACTTATCCTTCTCCAAATACGCTTTGCTTTTCCAATGGGCCTGGTATTAACCTCCTCTTTATTCTTGGCCTTCGAATCAACTAAATCAGACTCACTTAGGATGGCATCTGGTCATTAATATTTTCTTAAGCTCTCAGGTGACTTAAATGTCTCATCCAAATACTAAAAAGCACTTGTCTAGTCTCTATGCAAGCACTTCCTGCAGTCTCTTTATTTTTGTGTCTATCTCCCCAGCAAACTGAATCATTCAGTAATGGGGACTTGCCCATTCATTTATTCCTTCATTCAGTGGACAGTATTGTATTCCAGGCATTATTCGTTTTTATATCTGAGCTGCTCCTTCTCCTTTCTTTCTACTTAGCACCCAGCCCAGCAATGAAAATGTGCTCTATTTATCTCACTGAAATCACAAGACTTTTCCAGCTCTTTAAATAGCTTCTTCAAAAGCAATCAGCAAAGATGTTAGGCTCTTCTTTTCTTTTCCTATACTAACTCCATAAACTTGAGGGCTGGGAAGGATCTTAAAATCCACTTGTCCTTAGCATAGAGTTCTGAAAGAATCCATTGTCCTGACCAATTTACCACATATAACACAAATGGTTTCCTCCTTGGAAAATGTGATTAAGTGTAAAATAACTTCATAGAACAATATATATAATATATATAAATAATATATGTGCATATGTTAAATGGGGATTAGACACTAGACAGTTCTCATTTCTTTTTTCTTAGGACAAGAAGAAAAGCTATCGAAAAAGGGAAATCTATTAAATTGATGTAAGTCTTCTCAAACACTTGAATAATATAATATTGAAATGAAAATTTCCTCAGCCACTGCACTCTTTGGCTCCCTGATCTCTGTTGAACAATTCCAAGTTCTCTTCTCACCTTTTAAAACCTTCTTCCTGGACTCTACATAACAAATTCAAATATTGCAACTTGGTTGTTTGTACCCTGACATTAACTTTAAATTTAAAAATTATGGCTCAAAAAAAAAAAAATTATAGCTCAGTGCCTGTGGCTCAACGGGCTAAGGTGCCAACCATGTACACCTGAGCTGGCGGGTTCAAATCCAGCCCGGGCCCGCCAAACAACAATGATAGCTGCAACCAAAAAATGGCCGGGTGTTGTGGCAGGCGCCTGTAGTCCCAGCTACTTGGGATGTGGAGACAAGAGACTCACTTGAGCCCAGGAATTGGAGGTTGCTGCGAGCTGTGATGCCACAGCACTCTGTCCAGGGTGACAGCTTGAGGTTCTGTCTCAAAAAAAAAAAAAAAAAAGAAAGAAAGACAGAGAGAGAGAGAGAGAGAGAAAGAAAGAAATTTTAAAAATTAAATTAAATTAAAAATAAATAAAAATGTAGGAAAAAAAACCTTCTTCCCAGGCCCTGCTACTCTCCACTCACCCTCCCTCCTTGGCCCACCTCCTCACTATTTTGAAGGCAGAGTCTTTGCAATAAATTTAGTTACTCTCCAAAACAGTTTGCTTACTCTTTTTGTCCTGTTATACATTATTCCCTTTATGACTCTCCCCGGGAACTGTTTTCGTTCCATTTTGCCTTTCCCTAAGCCTTGTATGCTGGCAAGTAATTAAATGTGGGTTTCATTAGCTCAATCTGTTTCAGGAAACAGAAAAAGTCAAAAAGAGCAAAGGATTTACAGTCTCCTCCCTTAATAAATCTTAACTAACTGGCCAATCAGAAAGCATCTTGGTGTTCAGGCTACCAATTAGGCCATAGTACAATTTTATGCAACTTTTAACCAGGACATATTCAAAACAAGTTAGGGAAGTGAAGATCCATTAATGAATTGAGAAGAGGTCAATTTGATTCAAGGCTGTATACATAGGAGCACTGTGCAACAACTGGTATTCAGTTACAGACACACATGCAAAGACCTCAACTTATATACACACAAACACGTGCACATATGCATGTTCATACTAATATATCCACACATACACTCACACACACACACATACATGTGCACATGCTTACCTTTTACCTCCCAGAGAAAATTCTAAGTTTCATGCTGGTACTATGCTGTCTACCTCTTTTATATTCCCTAGCTCTTAGACTTGGCTGAGGGCATAGTAAGTACTCAATAAATACAAATTAACTGAAAATGTTTACAAAATGGTGGTATAGGTACACCATAGAGTACTATTCAGCCATAAAAAAATGGAGACTGTACATCTTTTATATTTACCTGGATGGAGTTGAAACACATTCTTGTAAAGTATCACAAGAATGGAAAAGCAAGTATCCAATGTACTCAACACTAATATGAAGCCAGTAGACAAACTAATGCAGGCCTACAAAAGAGAAAGACTTGATTTGATTCAAGTGGGGGGAGGGCTAGGGAGGGAGGAGAAAGAGGGCGGAAGGAGGAGGATTGGTGTGCCCCCACCTAATGAGCACGGTGTAAGGATATATGGCACATCTGGGTGTGGAGCACAACTACAACAGGGACCATACCTCACAAACGAGAACATTTAACTTAATTGTTCATACTCTCATATTAATCTGAAATTTAAAAATAAATAAATTATTTAAAAAGTTTCCACAATTTTGTATATTGATACACCTAAATCTACTATTTGTCTTTATTTAAATAACTTAATATCTTATTTTTCCCAACCAAAAACTAAAGCTAATAACCTCTAATGATTTCACAAGGTTATAGTGATTTGCAAAGCTGATAGTCATTGGCACATGAACAGTAAGAGTGTGCACAAGTATGGGAAGGGGCTATGATCCCCTATCATTCTATATGAAATAAGACTAGAGATGAAAAGAATATGCACAAAAAGAAATATAATAATCTCAAAGTAGAGTTAGAATTGTATTTTCTGAAATGAATAGCATTCCTTTGTTTCCTTTTTGGTCTTTATTTTGTTTAAAGATAATACAGATTTGATTTAAGCATTCTGGGTATCATACTAATTGCTCATAAAGAAACAATAAGTAGAAAGTGGCAGAATCACTGCTGACATTCTGGTCTGTGAACCAGTGTCCATATTATTAGAAACCAGAAATGATCAGTATCCACACTGAGGCGTAAAGGCATGAAAGAAATGATGGTGAACTTGACCTGCCACCAAATGTAAGCATTTCAAGACAATTTGATATGTTTGCAGAAGGATATTTTATCATAGGGTTGTATTTTTCAAACTCTTTCGCACTTTGGTCCCCAAATTTGTCTACACCCTAATCTTTAAAACTTGTGAGTAGGTTAGATTACATGACAAAGGAGAAATAAGATGGCTAATCAGCTGACCTTGACACAGGGAAGCTATACTGGATTATTCAGATGAGCCAAATGTAATCAAAAAGGTCCTTAAAAGTAGAAGAGGGAGAAAGAAGAGGGCAGAATAATGCAGTGTTTTTCAACCTTTTTTATCTCATGGAACACTTGAACCCATAATTAAACTTCCATGACACACTTAAATTATGTTGATCAAAAAAAAGAAAAAGAGGAAGAAAAAGAATATAATTACTATGCTTTGAACTTCTTTGGAAAATAATGTAATTAATGATCTTTAAAAATTGTCATGGCACACTCTCACAGCAATGGCAGTGCTTACATTTGGTGGGAGATCAAGGTCACCATCATTTCTTTCATGAAGAAAGAACTTCAGTGTGAATACTGATCATTTCCGGTTTCTATTAATATGGACCTCAGTTGAGGTTGAAAATCACTGGGAAAAATGCAATGTGCAGAGGGCTCTACCTACTGCTGCAGGCTTTGAGGATGAAGGAGGGGGCCACAAGCAGAGGAATGCGGCCAACCTCTAGAAACTGGAAAAGGCTAGCACAAAGATCATTCCTTCAAACCACCATGGAGAAGCTAGCCCTGCTGACATCTTGATTTTAGCAACTAAGCCTCATGTTGGAGTTCTAAACTATAGAACTGTAAGATAATGAATTTGTGTGGTTGTAAGCCACTACATTTTTGGCATTTTGTTCTAGCAGCAACAGAAAACTAATACTGTACAATACAAGCCCCTATTCATGAAGCAAAGGTTACATGGAACGACAGCTGTCTTACCACTGATAATTTTCTATTCTACCCCAGCTTATTTAATTTAAAAATTAAAAAAAGGACATGCCGGCTTATTTGGCTGCCTGACCCACTGAGGGGTTTCAAAGCACCCTTGTTTGAGAAACACTGTCCTAGGGATATAGGTCAGGATTGCTCTGGTATTTTTTAAATAAGAGAAAATGAGTTATGACTTTAGTGAAATCCTGGCAGGGATTGCTATAATCATGCTCAAGAAAATGGATAAATTTTAAAATGACTTAGAGTTTACTAACTCTGCAGTCACACTCCCTATGTGCCTGCTGCACTCATGTGCCCAGGGCCACCAGGAGACAGGAACCAGCAAAACAGCCGAGGGAACAGCTAAAAGTCAGGCGCTCACAATAATCCCTCAGCCTCTGCTTTGTGGTTCAGAATGTACAATCCAAGAGCTGTGGACAGTGGGCTGTGAGATGGCAAGACCCCCACAGCCTGGGGAACATTCAGAGAATGAACCCCCAACTCCTCCATTCCTGAAATAACCATATTCCTTTCCTCATACTCCCTGGCCAGAGTCATGTAGCTCTTTCTTTGTCTAGTCAACCTTTAAGAACTGTGCAGAGATCCTTGTGATCTTTCCCTTCTCACTCCTTCTCATATGTTAACGAAGTTGAGTAGAAACCACTAAGTCACATAGTTCTTGCTTTGTTTTGTTAACTATACAGAGATCCTCTCATCTCTCCCTTCTTACTTCTTGTCATATGTTAACAAAGTTAAGTAGAAACCATTAACAAGATGATTTGTCTCTATTCAGGTCATTTACAGTTTCCAATCATATTGTAAGACAGAAAATATGTCTTTTGTTTATGCCACTTCCCTGTAAAGAACCCTATATAGATACTATAAAATAAAGCTGATGTTGTGCTTTGGTGCTGGTTGCAGCCAACAGCTCAGTCTGCCCTCCCGATCCCATCTTTTGTCTCTGAGTCTTTTCTTGTGCTTATTTCCTCCTTCCCAACGCATCGCACTCTGGTTTGCTCCCCTTCCTGGTTCCTGAGAAAGAGCCAAGTAAGCCGAAGACCAGCTATCTGAGAACCGGTTAGCACCATAATCATCAAGTGCCACCCACAGTTCCTGCACCCTGGGGACGCTCTGCAACGCAGAAAGCTGTGCTAACAGGGCTGGCGGTGACAACAGCACATGAACAATGCTCATATTACAACCAGCTCACAGCTCTGACCTGTATAGGACAGTGCCTGCACCACCGCACAGCACGCAAATTCACTGTTGGGGTTAAAACCCTCAGCATTCTTACTGGAATACATCTAGGGATATCATTGTCTGAAATGATACAAACTCTGGCTCAGGAGCTACGTGAAATTGGCATGTTACTTATACTTTCCAAGTCTCAGTCCCACTAACTGTAAAATGGGGATAAAATTGCCCTCCCGAGACTAGAAGTGAACTAACGCAGCACAGAGGGCAGGCCCTGCCAGTGGCGATTACCCATCCCTCTGTCCACTTACTCATCTTTACCGAAGTTGACCAAGTCTCAGTTCTTAAGGATATGCATTGAATATCACATTAGCAGCTAAATGGAGAAACATGCCAGCTTTCTCTCCACTTTTGGAATGTCATTGTTGATGGTGACGTCAAGAGTTCTGGCTGGTGGGCGGCACCTGTGGCTCAGCAAGTAGTGCGCCGGCCCCATATACTGAAGGTGGCGGGTTCAAACCCAGCCTCTGCCAAACTGCAAAACAGAAAAATAGCTGGGCATTGTGGCGGGCACCTGTAGTCCCAGCTACTCAGAAGGCTGAGGCAAGAGAATCACTTAAGCCCAGGAGTTGGAGGTTGCTGAGAACTATGTGATGCCATGGCACTCTACCCAGGGCGATAAAGTGAAACTCTGTCTCTACAAAAAAAAAAAAAAAAGACTTCCGGCTGGTAATGCAGAGTGAGATAGAGTCCGTAGCATTGCCAGGATTCGGGGAGAATCCTCGCAGCCTGCATCTTTACCCAATAGGCTCACTACAGGAGTATCTTCTCTCTGCTAGGGAAGTCTGACACCTGGCTCGCAAACTTTTGTGTAGTTGCCACCATCTAGAAAAGTCACTACTAGTAAATGCTCCATCATCATCTGGAAGTGAGTGAATGAATGAGCAAACCAATAAAGAGCCGAGCTGGGTTGACTCGGCCTTGTCTTCTAGACAAGGGCTTCTTTAGCACTAGTGATATTCGGGGTGCAATAATCCTTTGTTGTGGGGGATTGTCCTGTGTGTTGCAGCAGCCCTGGCCTCTTTTCACTAGATGATAGCAGCACACACACCCCCCAAAGTTGTCACAACCAAAAATGTCTCCAGACATTGCCAAATGTCCCCCAGGAGAGCAATATTGCTCCAGCGTCACAGCCGCTGCTCTAAAATAAAGATTTGCAACTCTGGATGTACATGAGAATCAGTTAGGGAGATTTTAACACCCCAAGATTTGGGCAGCAACCCCAACCACTAAATCAGACTCCCTCGGGGTATTATCAACTACTCTTAGTGTACTGAAGCTCCCAGGTAACTCAAATGCGCCGAATGTAGAGAAGCACCTGTCTAGGCTTTTGAGAAGCACTTCCGCTTGCCACTAAAAGCGTCTCCCAGGATCCAACAGCTGGGCTCGTCATAAACGCAGAATCTCAGGTCCTACCCCGAACCTACTGCATCAGCCAGGGTCCAGGCAGGACAAAGACCAGTTATTTTCACAGTGAGAATTCCATAGAAACAGTTGTTAACCTAGGTAGTTGAATGAGTAAAAATAAAATTCTAACATTTGGGGAGATAGCAACTGCAGAAATCAGCTACAACTGTAGAGTGAAGGGAATAAAGAAAGAGGTTGGAATCCCTGAGAAAGAAGCTGTGTCTTGGCCAACACTGGGCTCTTTGAAGGGGCAGAGTGAGGATCACTCTGAAACTGTTAGAAAAACTGCAGCCTGGAAGCTGCTGTCCCAGAAAGGACCTGCAGCTGCTGGATTAAAGATGCATTGCTGGGGTGAGGCACATCAGAGCTGCAAGCCCACAGGTGCTTCCTCTGCCCCTGGCCCAGCAGTCACCTGGCAGCACCCCTCCTGCAAAAGCCTACCATAAAACCAGCTGTGGGCTGCAGGGTCTAGCCCTGGGACCACAAAGCAGAGCTCAAAGGGGAGGGTTGAGAGTTGAGAAGTGCTGGCAGACCTATTGAACCAGATTCTGAACTTGAACAAGACATCCAGGACATTGCCCTGCATATTACAGTGTGAGAAGTCCAGCTTTGGAGGACATCACGCTATTTCTGACTGTTTCTCTCTCTTCTATTTAAAATTATTACAAACAAAACAAATTGTCATCTTTTTCTTTGTCTTTCCTTAGCTGGCTGAGTAAAATACAAAAACGTCAATTGGGCAGTTAGTATAAAAAAACAGGGACCTTCTCCAGGAGAGACTGGCTTTTTTAATTCACCATGAGACTCGTAAGTCCAAGAACTAAGTTTTATTTTCTTGATTTTTTTGTTTGTTTGTTTGTTTGGGGGGGTCGTTTGTTTGTTTGTTTTTGATCTTTTATTTTCCCCATGCAGCTTCTCACAGAGAAAGTTCTGTTCTCCAGAGATTGCATGTCTCACTCTACCAGGCATCTGGCAAATGTGACTGGTGCACCACAAGGGATACCAGGTGGAAGAACTTAGTGACTCTGTGCCAACGCGTGAACACAGCTGAAGGAAATAACTGCTCAGTGCATGCAGCTCTTCGGAGCCTAGTTTTTTAGGTGCAAAGGCCTTGCCCAGGGAGCCACTTATGAATGTTCATGATACACTTCTGCCACCTAGTGGACAATCTCTAACACAAGCTTAGACTGCAATGGTAAAGTCTAACATTTTGAATTTAAAGCTTAAGCATAATAATTATTCCTGAAAAGCGTCAACCCTTTTAATAGTAAAACTTCTTTTAAAATAAACCTTTAAAACAGGATATATGTTAGTGTGCAGTATATGTACATATCTGTTCAATTTTACGATTGGAAATTTACAGTATATTTTATGAGAACTTAGTTCATGTTAAAATGTGAATGAAAGCAAAGCCGTCTTTTTTCAAATCTTAGGAGATACTGCATAGTGTAAAGATACACTAAGAGAATTGGGATTGCAATGCATCTACAGTGAAAGCAGAAGTTCCCATTCGTGAGTGTGTGTTTCAGTTTTCAGTTACAAATACATGAAACTTTCACCTTTCACATGAAGTAAAAAAATTAGCATAAAAAGTGTCACTGATTGTGATTCAAAAATTCTCATCCATTTTGCAGGTTTGCTAAAGCAATTTGATTTTATATCATTGCTTTGTTTGTACATAGGATTTTTTCCACATTTTATGAGTCATGGATTCTGAGATTTTTCACGTTCTTTAAAACTCCATGACATATAACATTTCAAGATTCTTTTATCTGTGTGTGGATGAGTAAGCTGATGGATAAATATTCTGATTAGAATAATATGTGACAGTCTTAAGACAACAAAAAAGAGCTAACACAATACAGGTACTACAAATAAACTAGAAGACCAGAGTGTCCAATATTAAAAGAAAAAAAATCCCTTTGTTAAACCATCTTGTAAGTATATTAATTTTATAATTAATGAAATAAAACATGAAATTATAGATAATACTTCTGACATTCACACTTCTTGGGAAGCTTCGATTCTGTGGCTAAAAGACAACTAATAAAAATCCTGCTCCTGATTTAAATACAAAAGTTATCAGAGAAATCTAGAAACCATTAAGAAAAAAATTGAGAAAATAGAAAAGACACTGATGAAAATGAAGCTGATGATGAATTGGATTTTGAAATTTAATTAAAATAAGTGAAAAAGTTACATGGCAACTTCCAAACAGTTGGCTAATTATACAAAATGCATTCAGCCATAAGAAGCTTTTGTGAAAGGAAAGGTTTCTATTGTGTTAAGTTACAACTGAACCTGAACTATAACAGCTGAGATGCGATAGTTCCTTTTGGAATTTATCGTGGTTCATTGCAATGTGCATATGGTGAAAACTCCATGTGGTAAGTCAAACTCAATTAAAATAAGACCAGAAAATTGATTCGAAATGGCAATTTAGTTGAACCAGAACTGGACCCAAATTGTTATTTTACTCTACCAGTCATAATCATACCAAACTCCTATCTTCACTTTACTAAACTAAATAGGGCTATCATTTACAATTATCTTCCAATTCTGAATCACACAAAAAGACAAGATTGAATAAAAGTAGCAAATCTTTGCTACCTTTGTAATTTACTGCAATGTGTGAGGGCTTAGCTTTGCCCTCAGTCAGAATTGAATCAGTAAATAAGTCACTTTCACAGAGCAAAAACTTTTAAAGCATCAAGAAATAAAGCAAAATGCAGTCTTTGAAAATTCTGTAATGCATATTAAAGTGAAAAAAGTTCACATTCTTTTTCTATGATAGTTTACAGAAAATTAAACAGAGAGTAGCGAGAATTCCCATCTCCTTCATCCACCCAACTCATAGTTTCCTCACTGTTAACATCTCCCATTGGTGGGGTATGCTTGTTATAATTGATACACCGATATGGAAGACCATAGTTGACATTAGGATTCACTTTTTGTGTTGTACATTCTCTGGATTTTGGCAAATGTATAATGACGTGTACTCACCATTACACCATCATACAGGTAAGTTTCACTGCCCCAAAATTCCTATGCTCCATCTATTCAACTCTCCTTCCCTCCCTCTGAACCCCTGGAAATTATTGATTTTTTTATCATCTCCATAGTTTTTCCTTTACCAGAATGTCATCTACTATACATAGTTAGATTTTATACAGTATGCAGCCTCTTCATATTGGCTTCTTTTACTTAACAATATATATTTTAAAGTTTCTCCATATCTTTTCATATCATGATCATTCATTTCTTTTCATCACTGACTAATACTCCATTGTATGAATATACCCAGTTTGCTTATACAGTCACTTATTAAAGAACATCTTGATTGCTTCCAGATGCTTATGAATAAATCTTCTATAAACATGAATGTGCAGGACTTTGTGTAAACATAGTTTTTGACTTCTTTGATTCAATACCAAGGAGCAGGATTGCTGGACTATATGATAAGAATATCAACTGCCAAATTGTCTTCCTAAGTGGCTGTACTATTTTATATTCCCACCACAATGAATGAGAGTTCCTGTTGCTCCACATCCTCACCAGCATTTGGTGTTGTTAGTGTTTTGGATTTTAGTCGTTTTAACAGCTATAGACTGACACCTCATCACTGTTATAATTTACAGTTCCTTAAATGATAAATGTTGAACATTTATATCTTTATCATTTTTAGTGAGGTGTCTGTTCAGATCCTTTGTCCCTTTTTAAATTGTTTTTGTTTGTTTGTTTGTTTGTTTGTTTGTTTGTTTTATTATGGAGTTTTAAGAGTTCTTTGTATATTTGACTACTAGCATTTTCTCAAATATGTACTTTGCAAAGATTTTCTCCCATTTGTTAGCTGTCTTTTCAGTCTCCTAAAGGTGCCTTTCACAAAATATAAGTTTTTATTTTACTAAAATCCAACTTTTAATTTTTCTTTCATGAAACAAATTATACACCATGACCAAGTGGGCTTTATCCCAAGGTCTCAGGGCTGGTTCAATATATGTAAATCTGTAAATGTATTCCAGCACAAAGAGAGATTTCTTGAAGGAAATTATATGTGCTACTGTGTGAACACCTAAGTGATAAGAAAGCAAAACAGCCTCATTACTGATAAGGAGAAAGTTTTAGTGGTCTGGAGAAAAGATCAAACCAGCCAGAACATTCCCTTAAGCCAAATCCTAATACAGAAGACAGCCTTAACTCTCTTCAATTTTATGAAGGCTGAGAGAGGTGAAGAAACTGCAGAAGCTTCAATCTAGCAGAGGGCTGTTGTAAGGATTAAAGAAAGAATCCATCCCTACAACATAAAAACACAAAGTAAAGCAATAACTGCTGATATAGAAGCTGCAACAAGTTTTCCCAAAGATCTTGCTAAGATAAGAAACCAGCAGAGTTTTTAGGTAGATGAAACATCTTTCTTGTGGAAGAATGCATCTAGGGCTTTCATGGCTAGGGAGAACTCAAAGCCTGCCTTCAAAGTTTAAAAAAACATGCTGACTCTCTTGTTAGGAGCTAATGCAGCTGATGATTTTACTTGAAGCCAATGCTCATTTAACATTTCCAAAATCTTAGGGCCCTTAAGAATGATGTTAAATCTACTCTGTCTGTGCTCTGTAAATGGAACAACAAACCTTGGATGACAGCATATCTGATTATAGCATAGTTTACTGGTAATTGTAAGTCTAATACTGCAGCATACTGCAGGACAAAAGATTCCTTTTAAAATATTACTGCTGATTGAAAATGCACCTAGTCTCCAAGACCTCTGTTGGAGATATTCAAGGAGATGGATGTTGTTTTCAAGCTTACTAATACAACATCCATTCTGTAACAAGTAGTAAATTCAACTTTCAAGTCTTATTATTTAAGAAATCCATTTCATAAGGTTAAAGCTGCCATAAAAAGCGATTCCTTTACTCGATTTGGGCAAAGTAAATTGAAAACTTTCTGGAAAGCATTTACTATTCTAGATCCCATTAAGAACATTTGTAACTCATGGGAGGTTAAAATATTAACATGAACATGGGATTGAATAAAAGTAAATCTCCTGTGTGATTTTGAGCAGGTAAAGACTTCAGTGGAGAAGGTAACTGCAGATGTGTTACCACATCTCTTATCAATAGCGAGAGAAGTAGAATTAGAATTGGAGCTGGAATATATGACTGAATTGCTGTAATCTTGTGATAAAACTTGAACTAGTAGAGAGTTGCTTCTTATGAATGAACAATGAAAGTGGTTTCTGGAGATGGAGTTTGCTCATGATGAAGATTCTGTGACCATTGTTGAAATGACAACAAAAGTATTAGAATATTCGATGTTTTTCAAGCACTAACACAGTCTGAAAGGATTGTCTCCCAGTTTAAAAGAAGTTCTACTGTGGATAAAATTCTATCAAATAGTAAACTGCATTGCATGCTACAGAGAAATATTTTATGAGAAAGTCAATCTTTGTGGCAAACTTTATCTTTGTCTTATACTCAGAAATTCCCACAGCCACCCCAACTTTCAGTAACTACCAACTTGATCAGACAGTAGCTATCAAAACTAAGGTAAGAATCTCCCACCAACAAAAAAATAACAATTAGGTGAAACCTCATGTGATTATTAGCAAAGAAATACTGTGCTTTTAAATTATTATTATTGTGTTTTATTATATTGTATTTTTAGACATTGGGCTATTGCTCACTAAATAGAAATCACAATAGTTATAAACATAACTTTTTCATGCAACAAGAAACCAAAAAGAATTTGTGCGATTGCTTTATTACAATATGTGTTTTATCTCATTGTCAGAAATTGGACCCAAAATAACTCTGAAATACACTTTTACTGTGAAATCTAGTAAATATTCTTCATATTTATATTTCCTGAATTTATGTTCATTATTTAATATCATTGATATATACATTATTTGTTTTTCTTCTTAAGATAAAAAATACCTCTACAGTATTTCCACAAAGACTTTAAAAGCTAATATTTTCTTATCAATATTTATCTAGGAAATAAAGATGATAGCATCACATATAGATGATAGCAGCATAAAAATTAATTCTTAAACCTCTTCAGTTTTATTATTAACAATCATTTAGAAAAATTATTTCAATTGACAAAAAAGTGCTCTCATCACTTATACAAAACTAAAGTATTTTTATGCTGACAAGCACTGGAAAGTAATCTGTATATTTATTATAAATGGTATGGCACTTGACCTTCCCGTTCGAAAATGTTAAACTATGTGATTACTACATTATACATGTTAAATCTCTAAAAAATGATTAAACATTGTTTCAGAAGACAGAATAAAAGATAAACATTTATAAACATTTAACATTTATATGGTAGGAATCAATACAAACTTGTTATGCTAATTAAAGCTCCATGTTCTTTAGCACTACTGAAGAGACTAAGATAGAACAAACAGTAGAAATTAAAAAAATATATATTAGGAAAATATTTTTAAATATACATGGTTCAACTATTTAATACAAAGCAATTCATTCTGAACTAAGTGCATTTGAATAGATAATTTAAGTATCTGCTGTACAAATAAAAAGAGAATTTACCTTTCTCCCTTACTTGATTTAAATTAGTGATAAGAAACACACTTTTATAAATATTCAGCAAGAGTCATGACTTATAGCTGATTTCCTTTTTTTTTTTTTTTTTAACTAAGTAAGGCATATTTGTTTTGTCATTTGGCCTGGCAATAATATTTAAGTTTTTTATTGACTGTCATTTGACAAAATAATATATGGAGTACTATTTTTTGACACAGTTGCCTGTTTTTACATGCATGTGTGACCTTTTGGGGGCATAGAAAAACTACATTTAAATACATTGAGTCAATCAGACTTTCTTAGACATAGGAGCACAGCAGCAAACACGCAGTAAACTAAGGACGATTTCATCTACTTTCAAATACCTATAGAGAATGTTTCAGCTACTGCTCTGTTAACTGTTATCTTTCCTGACAGTAGAAGTGGGAGCAGAACTGCTCTTGGGCATTACTTTCTCTGCTCATAGCAGGATGGTTAGAGGCCCTTGCAACATTGGTGGCATGGAAAAAGACGAGAGTTGTATTTGAGTGATAGGGCATTGTTAGATTTAACAACAGCAAAAAAAGGAGAATGTAACACCTTTTAATCTAGATATTTAGTATAAATGGTATGTGGCATGTGAATCTACATATATCTTTAAAAATGTAGTTGTAGAAGTATTTTGAGGTTTAATATAATGCTATTTCCTTCATTTTCTGATTTCTGTTTGCCTGGATTATAGATGCCCATCCCTTCACCCTGAGTCTATATTTATCCTTTAAGGTAAGATAAGATTCTTGTATGCAGTAGATATCTGGCCAGAGTTTCTGTATCCAGTCAGTCAACCTGTGCCTCTTAAGAGGACAGTTTAAGCTGTTCACATTAGAGTGTATTGATAAGCCTGGTGATATTTTGAGTGTCAAGTTTTTCAAAAGTCCAGGGAACATTTTGAATGCTTTCACCACTGTGGAAATTGGATTTGGTCAAGAGTTTCAGAGTGAGTTTAGTTTGGAGGGTGAGCATTGTGCCGATCATTATGGATAATGGGTCTGAGGATATACTGAAGTGCTGGTTTGACTATGGCAAAGTTTTTCAACATGTGTATGTCATTCAACTTCTCCATTTACAAATGAAGCTCAATTTAGCTGGATACAGGATCCTGAGCTGAAAGTTGATTTGTTTTAGGATATTGAAGGTCAATAACCATCCTCTTCTGGCTTGAAAAAAAGTTTCAGCAGAAATATCAGCAGTCATTCTAATATTCTTCCCCTTATAGGTTATGATTTTCTTACATCTGGCTGCTGGCAGGATTTTCTCCTTCATATTAACTTTGGCAAAGTTAATTACAATGTGTCTAGAAGATGCTTTATTTGGGTTAAGTGGTGCTGGGGTTCTGAAACTGTCTGCTATCTGAATTTCAGTATCTCTTGCCATCCCTGGGAAGTTCTCCTTGATTATCTCTTGGAATAGAGTATCTGTTGCCTTTTGAACTATCCTCTTCTCCTGTAGGGTTTCCTATGAGGTGAATGTTTGCTCTTTTGCAGTGGTCCCACAAGTTTCTCAGGTAATAATCCATTTTTGCTCTCCACTTCTCTTCCTCTTTGAGTGTTTGAGAGCATTCAAAAGCTTTGTCTTCAATGTCAGAAATCCTCTCTTCTGCCTGCGCTATTCTGCTACTGAGGGATTCTACTGTATTTCTCAGATCTTTGAGGGCTGCAAATTCTTTCTTCCATGTGTCAAAATCTTTAGTGATTTTGTCTTTGAATTCATAGAATTCTTTAGACAACTTTTAAATTGCTCCTTGCATTTCTAATTCCATCTTTATATCCAATCTGTTAATCTTATTTGCAATCAAAATTCTGAATTCAATTTCTGACATCTCAGCCATTTGTTTATAAATGAGATATTCTGTTGTGTCTTTGTTATTCCTTGGGGGAACTGATCTGCTCTGATTATTCATGTTGCCAGAGTTTTTCTGCTGATTCTGCCCCATGAATTATTTTTCACCATTTGGCTAGAGAAGCTTTCAAGGTGAAATTGAATTGAGGGCTCCTGGAGTTGTAATTAACTAGCCCTTTACCAAAGAACTGGGACTGGAGACTAGCACTTTACAAAGGTCCCATTCAGCACTACAGCCTGAAACCCTGGGCACCTGCTTGCTGTGGTGGGGCTAGATGGTACTGACTGGTGTTCAGATATTCTCTGAGCAATCCTAGTGAATCAGTGGCTTTGGGCTGAAATTTCATCTGTGGAGATATACAAGCAATTAAGACACCCCACCACCCCACAGACAACAACTGGAAGGGGAGAATCCCACACTCCCACAACAATACAACCAGGGTACAACCTTGTTGGGTCCCTGGTGGTTGGCCCAGGTCAAAAGTTCCAAACCAGTTGTCCCAGTGGACACAAACACTGATCATGTGGGAGGGTTCAAAAGGTCTTCAGCATCTAGGCAGCAGAGGTCCACTGGCAGCTCAATTTGACCCCAGTGGGAGGGATCGTGGAGCCGCCATTACTGTCAGGGGCAGCACTGCTACTATGGGGGTGGTGCTGTTGTATGCAGGTGGCAGGAGCCAGGTCTGGGGTACTGTTGTGTGCAGGTGGCAGGAGCCAGCAGGGAGCTGGAGAGTGATGCCACCAGCCACAATGGTCATAGGAGTCTGTTGGGAAATCAGAGGGCAGAGCTGTTGACCCCCAGCCTCTGGTCATAGGAGCCTGTGGGAAGTCAGAGGGTGGAGTCACTAGCCTCAGTCTCTCTGGAGCCAGTCAGGAGCCACAGGTTGCTGGCAGCAGTTCTCAGGAACTGGGTGGGAGCCAAAGGATGGAGTTGCCAGCCAAGGGCTGCAGGTCTTAGGAACCAAGCGGGGAGATAAAGGAGGGATTCTCCAGCTCCAGGCTGCGGGTAGCAGGAGCCGGGCTACAGTTGCTAACCAAGGAACATGCATTTCAGGAGCTGGAGGACGGAATTGCTGGCAGCTGTGGGCCACACAGGTCACAGGAGCAAGGTGGACATCCCTGACCATGGGCCAAAGGTCACAGGAGCCAGATGCGAGTCACTGTTGCAGCCCTAGGTTGCAGGAGCCCTGTGGGGAGCCAAGTCACCCACCATGGGTTGTCAAGCTGGGGACCTGGTGGGCCATGATCCTTGGTGGTCAGTAGCTTGGGATCTAAGCATTGCTCTTTCTAACATAGGGCAAGTCTCTCTCCCCTTGTGACTCCCCACCTCTGTTAAAATTATACTTTCAGTGCAATTGCTGCACAGCCCTTGAGATGCCTTGCCCTTGCAAAACTATGCCAGACACTCCGGATTCTTCAGGGGTAGACCTCCAGACCGCCAGGAGAGGGGCAAATGGTGGATTGGGAATTCAGGAAGGTAGAGAGCATATTAGTTCAACTTTTGTCTCAAGCAAGAGTCTTCCTGGGCTTGCAGTGGTGTCTCCCTATGGAGGGAGTCCTGGCCCCTAGTCTCTCTCTCCCCTTTGGTGAAAACAAAGGTCCTCTGTTCTCTACTCACTTCAAGCTGCTCTCCTGGGGTGGAAGGGAGGGGAAGGATTCCTGTCCTCTGTGGGATGGGTTTTATACCTGAAATTTGTTTTCTTGGAGTCATAACTTGTTGCATCAGAGGTAATGCTAATCTATCAATCCTCTCTCTCAGCTCAGCTCCCAATCTTCTTTTTTTATTGGGTTATTTCTGGCCATTATTTCTCCCTCTGAATGGGAGCCTTTGCCGAAAGCTGGCTTCAGTGGCCATCTTGCCTCTCTCCCCCTATTATTATTTTCAAAAACAATTATTTGGTTAGAGTCCACAAGATATAGAAAAATAAGAATGATGAATAAATTATGGTCAGAAAAAATAAGAATGATGAATAAATTATGGTCACCTTCTAGGTGAGGCAAGTCTGCCTTTTTAAAAAATCACATCAAGGTATACAGGCAACATAAGGCCACTTTGTCCAAACTGGAAAATCCTATAGCAAAAATCGATCACTTTCCTTTTAAGTCTGGACACAACCTGAAAATCATTTAAAACAAAGGAAAAAGCCATTACACACAGATAATAATTCACATGGAAAATGAAACATATTTTGTTTGTTTAAAATATTTTCATTTATTCTATGTAAACTGACTAGTGGAGAAATGACCTTTCAGAAAAGAATAAAAGACAATGATATTATAAGAATATTTCATAAAAATTAACTTCTTGTCAGGCATTATCTTCAGGTCTCTTTTTAGATAATTAGGAAATAAATATATTGTCTTATAATGAGTTGATTTTACACAAAAGAAAATTTAAATAATAAAATTGTATATATATGTGTGTGTAGTCATCTTAGAAAACAGTATGGTATTGCTTAAAATATTAAAAATAGTACTACTATATGGTCTAATAATTGTAATTCGTACTATATAGCTATAGGAATTAAAATCAATATGTCAGGAATATCTGCACTCACAAAGAACCTATGTACTTCATACACATATTTATGACACTAATATATAAAATTATACAGGTTACATAATTATATATTATATTTAATAAAATAAAATATTTTAATTAACTCTCCCTTTAAATATGATGCTTTAAAAGCATAATTGTAGGCTTCACAAAAATAGAGTTTATTATATGGGAATTATCATTATTATTATACATGAGTCTTTGTGGTTGAGAAATTTTTTTTTTCTTTCTTTCTTTCTTTTTTTCTTTTTTTTTTTTGGTAGCCTGTAGTACAGTACCATGGTGTCATAGTTCACAGGAACCTCAAACTTCTGGGCTCAAGTGATCCTCTTGCCTCAGCCTTCAAAGTAGCTGCAACTAAGGTTGCCTGCCAAAGTACTGGGCTATTTTTAGAGACAGAGTCTCATTCTTGCTCATGGTTGGTTTCTAATTCCTGAGCTCAGGCAATCCACCTGCCTTGACGTCTCAGAGTGCTAGAGTTACAGGTGTAAGTTACTAAGCCTAGCCTCAGCACAATCTTGATTATAATTTAAATATATTAATGAAAAATATTGAATATTCTTTTAGACATTTATAAACATAAAAATTTATAAAATGTATATAGCAAAGAAATGTTATAAATATAAATATGCAAATATTTATATATAAATTTAAATATATAAACATTTATGTCATAAATATAAATATATAAATATAAACATTTATAAACATGTATATAGTAAAGAAATTCACTAATAAATGAAATAACAGTGCACAGGTAAATGGAAGAGTATGTTTTCATATGAGACAATTTATGAGATAATTTTATGAGAAATAAAGCTCTCCTTTGTACAAAATATAAATCTTATTAATTTAACATGTTAAATTAGTTAACATGTTCTAACAGTGTGAGATGATATCATACTGGGGTTTTAACACACA
Organism: Arctocebus calabarensis; assembly: GCA_963573935.1. Classification (NCBI taxonomy): domain Eukaryota; kingdom Metazoa; phylum Chordata; class Mammalia; order Primates; family Lorisidae; genus Arctocebus; species Arctocebus calabarensis. The sequence goes on from CAUYON010044261.1 coordinate 23,750, forward strand.
TTTACTTGGTGATTAGTGATATCAAGCATTTTTTAAAATACTGGATGTTCACTTATCTGTCCTCCTTCAGGAAATATCCACTGAGGAACTTTGGCTAATTTTTAAATTAAGACATTTGTTTTTCTATTTTTCAGTTGCTTATATCTTGTATATTGTAGATATTAACCCCTTATCAGACATATGTTTTTCAAATATATTCTTCCATTTTATTTATTGTCTCTACTTTGTTTCTTATGTTTTTTGCTGTACAGAAGCTTTTAGTTTGATGTAATCCCATGTCTATTTGTGTTTCTGTTGATTGCATTTGAGGTTACATCTAAAAAAAATCATTCTGAGACCAATAACATGTAGTTTTATACCAATGGTTTATTCTAGCATTTTCGTAGTTTCAGATCTTATGTTTAACTCTTTAATCCACTTTGATTTAATTTTTCTAGAAGGTATGAGATTAGAGTTCAATTTCATTTCCTATTTGGATATCTAGTTTTTCTGCCATCATTTATTGGAGACACTGTTTTCCTCCCCACACGCATTTTAAGCATTTTTATAAATAATGATCTAATCATAAGTGAATAGTGAAGATTAGTGATGTTGAGCATTTTTTTAAATATTGGATGTTCACTTGTCTGTCCTCCTTCAGGAAATATCCACTGAGGAACTTTGCCTAATTTTTAAAGATCCAAGAGTACAGTAAGTAAGGCAAGTAATTCCTGGTCTCTCTGTACTGTTCCATTGATCTGCATGTCTGCTATTATGTCACATTATTATAGAATAATATATTTTATAGAAATCTATTGATTATTATAGAATAATAGATTTTTTAATCAGATAGTATAATGCCTCCACCTACCTCTTTGGGGGACTTTTGTTTAGGCTTTTAAGATTTTTGTGATTCTACATGAATTTTAGAATATTTTTTCCTATTTTTTGAAAAATGCCATGGGAATTGTGATAGAAGGCATGGAATCTGTAGATCACTTTGGGTAATGAGCAATGTATAACACAAAATATTCAGAAAATAAAAAAATCAAAACAACTTTTAAGAAATGCAATAAAGAGTATCATTCATTGAATTTAATAAAACAGAGGAAAGAATCTGTCGCCTTAAAGACAGGCTATTTGAAAATAAGCAATGATGATGTTTTACAGAGCGTGGACAGTGTTTCTCCTTCCCCACATCCTCAGCAGCATTCATTATTGCATGTCTTTTCTTATAAAATCCATTTTAACTGAAGTGAGATGTTTCCAGAAAGTGAAAAAAGACAATCCCACAAATCAGAGAGAAAATATTAGCAAATCATCTAATTAATAAAAGATTCTTATTCAGACTATATAGAGAAATAGCTGACAATAGATATTTCTCCAAAGAAAATACGCATTTTTTTAAGTTTTTCATTAAAATTAAGACATTTAGATTTATCAAAGATCAAATGACAGTAAGTGTTTAGGGTCATCTCTTGGTTATCTATTCTTTTCCATAAATCTACCTCTCTATTTTTGTGTCAGTACAGGCTGTTTTGATCACCATAGATTTATAGTACAGCCTGAAGTCTGGCAACATGATATGTCCTGATTTGTTTTTATTTCTGAGTAATGTATTGGCTATTCGAATTTTTTTCTGATTCCATATAAAACAAAGCCCTGTTTTTTTCAAGCTCTTTAAAGTATGACAATGGTGCCTTAATAGGGATTGCATTAAAACATTCCTGGGGGAAAGATTTCCTATTTAATAAATGATACTGGTGAACTGAATGGTGACCTGTAGAAAAATGAAACTGGACCCTCATCTCTTACCAATAACAAAGATTAATTCTCACTAGATAAAAATGTAAACTTAAGACATGAAACTATAAAAATATTAGAAACGAGTGTAGGGAAAATGCTCAAAGAAATTGGCCTGGGAGAACTTTTTATGAGGAGGAGCCCCCTGGAAAGTGAAGCAACACCAAAAATATATTACTGTGTTCTGATCAAACTAAAAAGCTCTGCACAGCCAAGAGCACAGTAAGTAAAGGAAATAGACAGCCTTCAGAATGGGAAAAGATATTTGCAGGTTATGCTTCTGACAAAGGTCTGATAACTAGAATTCATAGAGAACTCAAACTAATCAATAAGAAAAGAAAAATGACCCCATTTCTATGTGGGCAAGAGACTTGAATGGAATCTTCTCTGAAGAAGACAAGCAAATGGTCAGCAAACACATGAAAAAGTGCTCATCATCTTTAATCATCAGAGAAATGCAAATCAAAATTACTTTGAGATATCATCTAACTTCAGATTAGCTCATGTCATAAAATCCCCAAACTACAGATGTGGAGAGAAGGGAACATTTCTACACTGCTGGTAGGAATGCAATTGAATGTAACCTTTTTGAAAGAAGTTTGGAGAGTACATCAAGGAACTAAAAGTGGACCTACCATTTGATCCTACAACCCAGGCTATCAAAAATTATTTTACAGCAAAGACATTTGCACCAGAATGTTCATTGCAGCCCAATTCATAATTGTCAAGTCATGGAAGCAGTAAAAATGCCCACCAAACCACAAATGGATTAACAAATTGTGGCATATGTATACCATGGAATACTATGCAGCCATAAAAAGATGGAGACTTCATATCTTTTACGTTTACCCGGATGAAGCTGGAACATATTCTTCTTAGTAAAGTATCTTAAGAATGGAAAAAAGTATGCAATGTACTCAATACTACCATGAGTAGTACATAATACATAATTCATGTAGTACATAGTACATAATCACCTATATATTTATAGGGATAATAAAATATAGCTATAGTCCAGAAAGAAGGAGGGAAGAGCAGGGAGGGGTAAGGGATGGGGGAAACCAGGAGGAGGGTGGGTTTTGAGGGGGACCTCACCTAATGTGCATAATGCAGTGATATATTTCAAAACTATTAAGAATAGAGTATAAATGTTTTACTGCAACAAATAAATAAGTGAAGAGATGGTTGTGCTAATCAGTTAGATGTAAGTATTGCACACTGTATATCAAATAATCACATCATACCCCATAAATGAATTAATGTACACAGTTATGATTTAATAACAAATAATAAAAAAGAAATTTAGGGAAAGCATATTTTGAGATACATTAGGAAATGTGTAAAGTAACAGATTATAATAGTTTGCCCCCTAAATAGTATTTTTATTTTATTCTATGGATAGTAATAGTAGACATTTGTTAGGAGATAAAACAGAGAAGAAACACCAAGATGACTTTACTGCAATAATCTTGAATCAGAGTAAGGAAAATGGCATCCTATTTTTGGCATCTGACATTGCTTTTAAAACCTGAAACAAAAAAAAGGACAAACCAGTAGAAATTATAGGAGACCTCATTCTAATACAGGCTCACTTTCAGGTGGTTCATTTACTTATAGTAGTAATCCTAACTTAGTAACTATGTGATATGCACTGATATTTCAAGGATGGATGGAAAAGCATGACATTTGACTTGTGGAATTCAGAAGGAGAAATTGAAAACAAGCAAAAAGGTCTGTGTTTTATTTTCTGGCCCCTACGATGGTGAACGTTTCTCTAAACATTCCCCAAAAGAGATACGAACTCTCATGACACTACAATAGAACATTGCTTTTGTTAATGTACTCATCTCAACTTTAAAAAAAAGTGTGTGGCTCTCAAGTGAAGATGATCCCTTTATGTAGGGGGAACGCACTATTGAGAATACAGTGGAACTCTGTGTTGAGTCTTTTAAAATGTGTTGCTTGGGGATGCTTGTGGGAATTGTACATGTGTTTGCACTTGCAAATGCTGATAGACTTTTCTGTTTTACTCTCATCAACTCCTCTGTTCCCATGAATAAGAAAGTTTAAGTCAAAGAGTTAAACTAGTAAAGAATTAAAACTTATTGTCTAGTAATATTTGTAATGTTAATGATCGTATGAATAAGAAAGTTTAAGTCAAACAGTTAAACTAGTAAAGAATTAAAATACATAATGGAGAGTATATCAAGGAACTGTTCCCATGAATAGGAAAGTTTAAGTCAAAGAGTTAAACTAGTAAAGAATTAAAACTCATTGTCTAGTAATATTTGTAATGTTAATGATCATATGTTTGGATCTTAAAATATTATATTCAAGCCATAGTTGTTTGCATCATTCAGAGATCCATTCATGCTGGTTCTGTTAGAGCAATCCACTCCATTTACAGGACTGTACAATGCCTAGAAATGTCTAAAGATAGACTTTTATTTTTCCCTTTAACAACAATAACAGAAAGTTACCACAGACACCTAAAATCCTATTTTCAACATTATATGCATGCAAAACACTACCAATCACCTTTCAGATTCTGCACACCTCCCCCTCTCATATTAATAAGGTCTTTGCAGTCAGAGTTCAGGCTGCCTGACTTGGTTCACTGCCCTGAGAGGCACTGCCCCTCCCCCGCCTGCTACTTTTAAAATTTCTTTTAATTTACCTCAATTGAGGAATCTCATTTAACTATGTTTTCTCTTATATAACTAAGCAACTTTGGGTCAATTGACCTCTCTCTATTTATTGAATTAACTAAGTTCAGTACTATTTTTAACATTTTCCCTTATAACTCAAGAATATAAATTCCCTTCACTTGTGAAACTCAAACAGTTTTTCTTGACTCTTCTGTCCCTTGCCTTATATATCACTTTCATTTGAATCATCAAAATTTTTAACTCTACGAACAGTTGCACTTAGTGTATAAGCACATGCCTAATTTCAGACCCTATGGTACATCTGTCTGTATTTCCATTTAGCTATTTACCACATTACTCTTCCCCTTTGTAACCAATCTTCTTAGAAGAGTGGCCAGAGTTGAAGTTTCCTGTTATTTAAAATCATCACCATCTCTTAAATATTCTGCTTTAATCTGCATCACCATTCTACTAATATTGTATTATTCCGTATCATTCATGACTTAGCATTTGTCAAAGCCAATGTACAAGGGTTTTTCCTGTATTAAAGGACCATCTTTGCTGCCTTTGATAATTTCTCTGATACTTTTGAAAATATGTATTCCCTTTTTGCAATAATATTACAATTTATTTTTCATAGATTTCATATTAGCTTTCTGATCATCTCTTTTTAAATTTCTCATAGATCATTCTTATGTTAAATCCCAACACTACCATTAGCTAATATTTCTCTCAAATTTTTAATCTCTGATTACATTTCTTCCCATATTATGTATTCTCAGCAGGTGATCTCATTTACATTTATGATATCAGCTATCTCATATGTGTAATAGATTACACTATGTAAATAATATGAAACTTTCGAGTATTGAAATTATTCTGTATACTCTGTGGTAGTGATTACAGTAACTTTTATTTGTTTAAGCTCAAAGAACTGTCTATCTAAAAAGCATGCATTTACTGTAAGAAAATTCAAACTTTTAGTTTTCCACTAGTAAAAAATTGGAAATCAAAGTTTTATGAGATTCATTTTGAATGTTTAACTTTAAGAAATAATGAAGATTTGAAAAACTTTAACTCTTATTCAATGTTTCTTTGTGCTCCCTGCAAGTAAATGTGTGCTAAAAATTCACTAACTGTGTAAACTTTGTGTGGATCACTTCTCATCCTTTGAGAAATTCTTTTGTAGTATCATTGCATTTTACAAACTGAAAGAAATAGTATGTTATCTCTTTATTAGGAAAAAATTTTTATTTAATATATAGTATACTCTTATTTTTCTGTGAAGCAGTTAGATAATATTTTAAAATAAAAAATTCTCATTATTACTAATCATTAGGAAAATGAAAACAAAACCACAATGGAGTAGGGTGCCGATCCCATATGCTGGAGGTGGCAGGTTCAAATCCAGCCCTGGCCAAAAACTGCAAAAAAACAAACAAGCAAAAAAATCACAATGAGATTACGCTAGTCAAAGTAGCTGCTATTAAAAAGTCCAAAAACAATAGATGTTTGTGTGAGTGCAGAAAGAAGGGAATGTCCCCCAAAGTTTTAAAGATCATTAACTAACTCATTTTTGAAGGAAGTAGAAAACACAGTAAGTATATTATTTTTTTTAAGAAATCCTTTTTTTTTTGACTCAACATAATTTCCGTGTTCTGCAGAAATTTAACCATAGGTTCAAGTTTGTCAAGAGATAAAAATGGTTGAAAACACTCCTATATACTCTTTTGGGGACTGCAAATTAGTACAACCTTCATGGAAAACATTATAGGGATTCTTTAGAGAACTAAATGTTAACCTACCAGTTGATCTAGATATTCCCACTTCTGGTTATTTATCTAAATGAAGAGAAGTCATTCTACCAAAAAGTCACATGCACTGAAATGTTTATTGCAGTACAATTCACAATGGCAAAGATCTGGATTCAACCCAAATATTCATAATTCATGAGGATGAACAAAATGTGGGGGGTGTGTGTATGTACCGTGGACTACTACTCAGCCATGAAGAAGGGTGACATAATGCCTTTACAACAATTTGCATAGAGCAATTTGATGAAGACCATCAACCTAAGTGATGTATGTAAAAAATGGAGAAAGAAACACCACAGGCACTTACTGTTAAATTATAACTAAGCAATGAGCACACATGTGCACAGAGTGATGTAAAACCCAGTGGAAATCAAGCGGGAGGCGGGAGAGGAAGGTATAAGCAAAAACTGCCTGGGTACAGTGAACACTGTCTAGGTGATGGGCACACTTACAACCATGACTCAAGCACTGTAAAAGCAATCTGAGTAGCCAAATTATTTGTACCCACAGATCTTTAAATCAAACATAATAAACATTGCTACAGATTTTTAAAAATTGCTAAAAATAATTATAAATTGTTACAATGGTTCAAGCACAAGTGTTTAATGTACACATGACAAGCTCAAGTGACACCAACATCTTTCACAAGAACCACTCTCTAATGTCAAAACTTAGTACAGTCCCTGGATTATGCACAAGGCAGGTTCTATAGCTTTGTTCTTAAGTAGAATTTGTTTGTAAGATGGAACAGGTACGTTTACCTATTATATGTAAAAGCCTCTGTTCATAAGAGCAAGCTGTACGTAACTTGGGTGTTTGTAACTCAGGGACTGCCTATATTGGATAAAGAATATGTATTCACTCAGAGTATGACGACGTGACTAAACTATCAAATCATTTTTAGAGTTAAACCCAGTAGAGTCATTTTTGCACCGTCAAATTTCAAACTTTTTTTAAAGAACCATGGTCGTGTATTTATTTGTTGCCAGAATAGAGTTTGCATACGAAGTAAATAATACCAGACCAGTGAACAAAAAGAAATGCATTATGTTGTTCATCTTCTAAATACTAATGAATGTCAACGCGTGTTCTAATGATCTCTCTAAGGGGAAGCCTATTAATCAAGAAAAGGGTGTATTCAAAATGAAAGAATCCCAAGGCAGCAATTTTGTGTTAATCATAAAGCAAACTGTAGTCAAGCCCGATGGTTTATTCTTTTTGCGGAACACAAGTTTTAATATATTGAAGTTCATAACAGTGGATCTTTTTAAGAAAATTTTTTCTATAAAGCTGTTTTAAGTTTTTTGGAAATTGCAGAGGAAGAAATGGTAAATGTGGGCATATTTCTATCAGAAGTCTTTTTTTCTGGCTTAATGAGGTCAAATTTAGACAGTATTTTTAATATTTATTGTCTGTTCTCAAAAATGAATATTAGCCACTATATGACTGAAAATGATGAAAAACAGGAAAGGGAAAAAGAAAATTTTTTTTTATTCACTCACCAAATCTTTCTCTCTTTCCTTCCTTCTTTCTTTCTTTCTATTTTTTTTCTTTTTCTTTTTTTTTGAGACAGAGTCTCGCTTTGTCACCTGTGGCATAATGCTCTCAACAACCTCAAACTCTTGGGCTCAAGTGATCCTCTTGCCTCAGCCTCCCAAGTAGCTGGGACTACAGGCACCTGCCAAAACACCTGGCTATTTTTAGAAATGGAATCTTGCTCTTTCTCAGGCTGCTCTGGGGCCTGTGAGTTCAGACAATCCACCCTGCTTGGCCTCTCTGAGCACTAGGATCACAGGTGTGAGCCACCACACCCAGCCTTCAGCAAATATTTCCTGACTTATAGGTCTAACTTTGTCCAAATACCAGGGAACATCAACAAAATAACTTGACAACTTGGTGTTTACAGTCTAGCAGAGGTCAACAGACAATAAAAATGAATCTAATAACTAAGAAAATCATAGCAAAACTTGTAAATATGTTCTAACAGAAAAGAAAATTACAGCAAGTTAATGGAGATCGGGAGGAATATAGGTGTGCCTTTAAAAGGCTTGGTTCACATCAGCGTCATTGGGAAGATAATATCTGAGCAAACATTGGATGACTATAACACAGTCAAGGCTACAGAGAACCTAAAATTGAATTTCCTTTGGAAATATAGAAAAACAAATTCCTCAGCCACAGGTTCCTTTATAAATCTTGGATCCAGACCATTATTTGACACATAAAAGATAATTTCAAAAATAGTATTTGAATACTAGTAAATAATGTTGACAAATTAATATTTTGGGGAAATCATGGAATTAGAGCTCAAGTTCACATTATAGTTTTTAGGAGATTTGCATTTCTGTGTTTTTTTTAATTCAAAGTATTAAGAGAGTACAAATGTTTTTGTTGCATGGCTTACATTGCAGCTATAAATGGGCCCATCGCCCAAATAGTGTTTACTGTACCTGTTACATTTGGTTTTGCTTCTCCCCTCTCTCCCACGGATTGAGTGCCAAAGACTTTTAGTTCCCTCTGTGCACCTTTGTTCCCATCGGTTATTTTTAATATATTATAGGGTACGTGTGGCATTTGTTTCTCCATTTCTGAGATACTTCTCTTAAGATAATGGTCTCCAATTCCTTCCAGATGGCTGCAGAGGCATTAATTTATTCTTTTTTGTGGTCAAGTAGTACTCCATGGTCTACATAAATCATGTTTTGTTAATCCACTCATGAACTGATGGGCACTTGGGTTTATGGTAGATCTTTGCGTTTGTGAACTAGGCTGCAATAAATATTTGAGTGGAGCTGACATTTTGATAAAAAGACTTTTCTTTGGATGGACACCAGTTGTGGGATTGCTGTGTGGGAGTCAGGTTTGTAGTATCATTTAGGCCAGACATTTCTGCAGGACTTGTGACTACAGTCCAAGTTCCTCAACCCCCTGGCTAGTGATAGCTTGCTGGTCTACATAGGATGTCTCACACCCAGCAGGCTCAGGGCTGGGATTCTGGGGGTCCTGTTGACCACAGTCCAGGATCCTGTCCCCTGGTCCCTAACTCCCCGCCTTCCAGGTGCCTCAAGTGGCCCTATTGTTACCCGGTGGGTAAGAACAGAATGCATAGCAACCCAAGATTGCTATCTCCTGAGTCCTACCAAGCATAGATAGAAATCACTGAAGCAAGTAAGTCAAGATTACCCGCGATTTGTAAAGTATAAGTTGTAATACACAGTGTGCCTGCAAATTTTTTCTTTCCTTTGCTTTCCTTCTTCTGACTGTTAATGGTCACTTGAGATAACTTTCTTTGAACAACTTGAATTAAGTTTATACATTATGCTGTCAACATGATTTTAGATTTTTGATTGAATAAGGGGGACAATGGCCAGTGTTAGACCTGCTGGCTACACTGGAGAAGCTCCTGGCTTCAGTGTCTGCCTCCCACGGGTTCCTATCCAGTATTTCACCTGAGAGGGCTGAGTCTGAGGTTTTTGCTGCATCAACTGCCCTTAGTGCAGATCCTGGCAAAAGTTGTGGGGACCTAGGCCTTGAAATTATTGCATAAAGTGGTAGGCCGACTTTAGTTCTTTGAGAAATTTCTTCACTTTTTCCCACAGGGTTACTCTGAATCTTGCCACACATAAAGAAGTGTCAAACATGGATAAATTGTAAGTAAAATTCTTAGCTGCTTGAGTTGTGCAGCATTTAAAAGCCACATCAAGAAGTCCTGTGATTTGGGACTATATCCAGCAGGTTGCTGGTAACATTCCTGTCTGACATTTTTTCTTCTGGCAGAAAACCTCAAAAGGAAAAAAAAATACATTGGACATACAATACAGTGACATAGAAGAACCTTGGGATAAAAGAAAAAAATGTAGCAACTAGAAACAAGAAACATGATTTTTCCCAAAGTAGCAGAATTGCTTCATTGACTTGCAAAATGGAAGCAACTAAAATGACCCTTTTCTATATCTTCTTTTACATAGCATAAGAGTTTCATCTAAAAGAGAAACGATAAAATTTATTAACACCATTTTCTTCCTTATTTCTAGTAAGTCCCCAGATTATTACATGGACACTCAGGTATTGACTTAAAATATGAAATGAGAATTTTTCTAGCATTCAGGTAGAAATTGAGGTATGGCAGGATATTTACATTGATCTGGGGACAAATAAAAGAAATATAATTGACATAATGACAAGTGAATAATATCCAATAAAAGGTCTAAAAATAAAATGTAGTCTAGATAAACATATAGTACTTAGGGGGTGGATAAGAAGAAAGTCATAGTGCAAATTTATTTATATTATTCAATAATTCAACCATTAACTCAGGAAATGCTTAGGCTCTCTTTTGCCCTTTGTTGTTTTATTTTTTTTTTTTTTCAAATTAGCTATTCTTTTCCAATTTTTTGAGCCTGCCACCTCTGGTATATGGGGCCGGTGCCCTACTCCTTCGAGGCACAGGCACCGCCCTCTTTTGCCCTTTTTTTGGAAAGTATCAACAATACTTAAACCATATGAGTTATCAATAGTGCGTGTTTTGAATACACCTTATGCAATATACTTTCAGATTTGTGTGTTCCTTTCTGCTTCTGGGACTCTACTGGAGAACAAGCTCTCATTGACACTGTCACACTGTCCCTTCTGCCTTCAAAGTACCAAAACATCATATGTGGTGTGTGAATATTAATCTTATTCCTAAAATAATATTGTTTAGATATCTGAGTAGGAAATTACAACTTAAAAGATGCAAATTGAAAATTCCTTGGGCTAATTATAATTTGTCTTTAATTTAATACTAGAAGGACTTAAAACTTTAGGATTTTTCAACCCTATCTATTTTCTAAACTGCCTTAGTTATATTACTTTATGACAACAAATATATCAGGCAGTTCTATATTATATATATACATGGTTTATTAAGCACAAGTTTTAGACATCTAAAGAACGGGAATTTTTAAAAATCAGACAGCAAATATTTGGAAATAATTTCTCCTATATTATATAATAAATATATATTCATATATACTTGGAAATAGTTTCTCATGTATTATATATAAAATATGCATTCATATATATTTTTATATACTATATATTTTTTTCTTGTGCAAAATCATAACTCTAGGATTTTTATAGATGTATTATACCATATTTTTAATACATTTGGTAGTGCAATCCTCATTTTGCAAATTCTTACAGCTTCAAAAATATACATTATTCCTGATAACAGGAATAAAATCTCAAATGTTAAAGAGAAAATGTGTATTTTCTTTTTTAAATTTCCTTTCCCTGAAGTTAAACAAGAGGGCTTCTGTTTTAGTTTCCTTTTTACATACGTACTGAGCAAATCATAGACAGTCAAGATTTTGTCTGAGGAGGGTTTACTTTTAAATCATATGATATGCAATTGTTTCTTTTGTCAGACAGGAATCTAAAATTGCTCTCAAAAGCATGAGTCATGATGTTAAGGTGACTCTGGCAATTTTCCGATCTACTCATGCAACTATAATTCTCACAATGAGCTACATTCACTTTATCAGGCTTTTTGAGAATACAGGTGTCTATAAGTGTGTACAAGTGCATGGTTTTAAATATTTATAAAAAGTTAAACTATTTGGCTTAAAGGAGTAGGGTGCCGACCCCATATACTGGACATGGCAGGTTCAAATCTGGCCCCAATCAGAAAACAAACAAGCAAAAAAAAAGACAAAAGTTAAATGTATTTACTAAACATGTATCAATGTAATTCTTTATTAAGAATTTTCATATTGAGGCTCGACGCCTGTGGCTCAACAGGCTAAGGCACCAGCCATGTACACCTGAGCTGGCGGGTTCGAATCCAGCCCAGGCCCGCCAAACAACAATGACGGCTGCAACCAAAAATGGCCGGGCGTTGTGGTGAGCGCCCGTAGTCCCAGCTGCTTGGGAGGCAGAGGCAAGAGACTCGCTTGAGCCCAGGAATTGGAGGTTGCTGTGAGCTGTGATGCCACAACACTCTATCCAGGGTGACAGCTTGAGGCT